>JACOMQ010009604.1:0-11939 GCA_014843705.1 Euphrasia arctica
CACAGCCCTCACTCACACAAGGATCTCACAGATCTACACCACAGAACACCACAGAAGGTGAAGAAGGTGAAGGAATCAGAAATCGCACACAGTAGAGGTAGGGTTTACACACAGTATCAGCTGAGTGAAGTGAGCTAGGGTTACGGGTGAGAGGCAATAAGTAGGAGAGCTCAAGGGTCAGGATTAAGCCACCACTTACCATAACAGATCAAGGGTCAGGATAGGTCAAAGCCCACAAGGACTGGGCTGAACACAAATGGGCCAGGTAAGTGAGGTGGGTTGGGCTGCAGTGGGTGCTGGGCTGCTTCAGGTAAATGGGCTGGCTCCAATGAATGGGCCAACACACATTTATAACAGAACTGAATCGGGCTCGATGGATGCGTGAGGGAGGAGGGGGTGGGTGAGCGTGCATGGTAATAGGGTCTTTACACATTTTTTAGGAGGCGTAACGGGCGTATTTTTTCGAAAGTTTTATTCCCAAAAAAATGTTGAAATTTGTTTTTGTTTAGCGTTAAATTTTTAAATAAACAAAAAATCACAAATAAAATAAATTTCATTACGTACAAAAATATAAATTTAAAAAAATATTTAATTGTAATAAAAAAATCTTTTTTTTTTTAATTTATATTAATACTATTAATATTCATTAATTATAAAATTAAATATTCATATCACATAATAAATAAATCTTCATTCAACTAAATCAAATCTTCATTATATTTCATAAGAATTTTCAACAATTTTATTTACAATAAATTAATCAAATATTAATAAGGTAATATAACAATCAAATAATCCTCATTCAACAATCAAATAATCCTCATTCAACGTAAATCAAATTTTCATTATTTCAACAATTTTATACAATAAATTAATCAAATATTAATTACGTAATAATACAACAATCAAATATTCATTACATAATACAACCATCTTCATTTATTAAATAAAATCTTCATTACCGTAATGAAAAAAAAAATCCCACAAATCTTCATCTATCAATACAACAATCTTCGTTATCATACAATTTTCAACATGAAAAAAAATGAAAAATAATTTTTAAATGCATAAAAAAGAAAAATAATTCTTATATTACGGCAAAAGAAAAAAAAAATCCCACAAATCTTCATCAATCAATACAACAATCTTCATTATCATACAATTTTCAACATGAAAAAAAAAATTCATAAATGCATAAAAAAGAAAAATAATTCCTATATTACGGTAAAAATAATATTACGCAAAAAATAAATTGAATAAATTAATTAATTTTTATTACTCAAAAAATATATAAAGAAAAAAAGGGAGAAAAATAAGAAAAAGAGTTAAAGAAAAAAAATCAAATAAATAAATAAATAAATTTAAATTTAAATATTAATCATCTAGATAAGAGATACTGAAAGAAAATCTAATAAATAAATTAAATATATATTGCACTTCAAACAAAATTAAATTTATTTTTTTATTTTAAAATACAATTATACTTTTAACCAACCACTTGACACCGACACAAATCAAGTATGTTCATCATAAGACTGTGATCACATTACTCTCGGCGAGATTAAAGTGTAAAAATTACTAAATATGTAATTGGAAAATGGAAAGTGATTTGTGACAATTTTGATTTGATTTGGTGATTTTTATTATAATAATAATTAAAATTTCTTTATAAATTGTTAAATATAATTTTTTAAATATTAATAATATTCTAGCATTAATTAAATTATATACTTAAAATTATTGATTTAAATAATTTTTATTTAATTTATTTTGAAACAACTTAATGGAGCTGAATTGAATTATGAACATAATTGAAATGGACTAAAATTAAATCTTAATAAAATTTCCTAATTAAAGCTACAACAATAATTGAATATTCTAAGAAGAAGAGCTTTTATCATTCGAATATACTGTATGTCGACCTTTGTAAATTAAAAATCGAAAATGGAAGTGCAACAAAGCAACATGCGAGGTAAAATCATGAATATTGTAGATAGAAAAAGCATACCACAAAAACTAGCTGTCTAACAAAATTCCAACTGATATAAATAGCTAAAAATATATTATTAAGGCTCTCCTAAGTAACTCGACCGAGCTTAATAAACCAGTTGATCTCTCCATTTCAATTGAAAGCGAATCTTTTGATTGTCGGGTAAACGTGTCCACTGTACATGATGCCATACTTTTCCTTTCTCGTCAAAGGCTTCGATGCTCACTTCCTCGAGATGTTGCTCCCAACCATGTTCTGTCTTTTCTCTCTCATTTATCAGAGTTTTCCATAAAAATTCAGTGATTTCCTTATAGTCCTTGCGAAGTGCACTCATTGCACTAGTGTATCTTGGACAAATAATACGAAACAAAGCATTTAAAAATTGTACATGGTAATCGGGACAAAGTTTATTGGGTTTATTGATCTTGAGAGCCAAGTGTTCGACTGCAACTGGGTGGTTATTGAAATCCCACTGTCTTATTTTGAAATAGTGAAACTCTAAAAAAGTGTGAGATTTGAGATTGCCTTAATTCCTTGACCATCTCAAATAACTTACTGATCCTCGGTAAAACATCATCGGCTTTGTAGCCGTACACATAATCGCACAAGTCTAAATGTGACTTCCATATCTTGGAAGTTGTAGGGAGAGAGAATGTTTTGGTAACTAATCGTATGAAAACTCAAAATAGAGTATGTTTGGGACATCGATAGCAAGCTTCTCAACCGATGCATGAATAATGAGACGCTTGATGGAATGATTCATCACCACTTGTTCAGTACATAACATCTCTTAGGTAGCCATTCTCTGAAGGTGATTTGTTGCATCTCATTCAGCTTTTATCTGATTTGGTGATTTACATATAAAATGACGCGCGAGAAATGGGTCCCCACGTGTAAAATAACCGTCTTCTTAATTATGAGACCATAAATCCGTAATCAACTACTCAGATCGATTACATGTGAGTTTCGGAGGACGTCAACGACTTGAGTAAAACCTTACATGTTATGGTAATTGTTGAATTTTTAGCCTCCTTATAAAATGGTGATTTACTCTCCTTATTGGCATCGCACATTGAAATCAAACCTTACATGTTATGGTAATTGTTGAATTTTTAGCCTTCAATATTTTGCGGTCAAGGGTATGGCATGGCATTTTAACAGTTAATGTGTTCAATTTGAAATATGGATTAATTAATTGATTAATTAAATTGTGGTATCTAAATGCTATTGGTAGCTCGTTAACTGTTTTCAAGACTTCCCACCAACGATAAAGAATACCGAAGGCAGATTAAAATCAAACAAAAAGTGCAGACCACCTTCTGCTCAGAGAAAAACAAAATGAAATCTAAGGACTCCTCCGTTATCTTGTATTTTTGAAAATTATAAAGATTCACGAATTCTCGTTTGGTAAATGCAAGAGATGTGGAGCCTATATGAAGAAATGAAATTGTTATTTTGGCGATTTCAAGTCTTGTTGTTTGATTTTTGAGCTCATCATATTCAAAGTGTCTGACTAATTGGTTTTGAACTAACGCTGGACAGTAAAATTGATGAACATCTACCAAGCAACACTACAATAATAATTGAAAATTGCAAGAAGAAGTTGCAAGAAGAAGAAGAAGAGCTTTTAACCTTGGAATATAATGTCAAACCTTTGTAAATTAAAAATCCAAATCAGAAGGTGCAACAAACAAAGCAATATGCCAAGGTAAAAACATTAATATGAATATTCTTATTACAAGGTAATAGATATAAAAACTGATCCGGCTAAAAACAAAATTCCGTCTGACCTATAATTATGAAGAAAGTGTAGCTAAATATCCGATCGAGATTAATAAACATCTAATCTCTCCATTTCATTCGAAAGCGAATCTTTTGATTCCTTGCCAATTTTGGCAAACACGCCGACTGGACATGACGCCATTCTTCTCCTTTCTTCTTAGAGGTTTCAATGCTCACTTCCTCGAGATGTTGTTCCCATCCGTATTCCGTCTTTTCTCTCTCATTTATCAGGGTTTTCCATAAAAACTCAGTGACTCTCTTATAGTCCTCGGCATGTGCACACACTGCATTAGTGTATCTCGGACAAAAAATACTAAACAAAGCATTTAAAAAATGTATGTGAGAGATATTGAGACCCAAGTGTTCAACTACAACTGGGTGGCCATTTAAATCCAAATCCAATTGCTTTATCTTCAAATAAGGAACCGCATAAAGACACAGAGAGATTTGAGATTGACTTAATGCCTCGGCCAGCTCAAATAACTTTAGGATCCTCTTTAAAACATCGCCTTCGTCGTTGTCGTTGTCGTCGTCGCTGCTGCTTTCACTGTCATTGTCAATGTTGTTGTTGATGACGCGGTCGCCAAACGCATACCTGCGCAAGTCTAAATGTGACTTCCACTCCTTGGAAGTTGTCGTGAGAGAGAATGTTGTTGGCAACGAATTGCTGGAAAACTCGAAATAGAGTATGTTTGGGACATCGACACCAAACTTCTTGACATGTGACCTATATGATTCATGAATAATTAGGCGATTGATGGAACGACTAGATAGGCTGATTTCATCAAAGCCATAGCAATCGAGAAGACTCAACTCTAGAAGACAGGGGAAGTTGCAGGAGATGTTGTGGAACAACTCTGTAGAGAGATTCAGGTTCGATAGAACCAAAGACTTGAGATGAGGGAAGTAGTCGTTGCTGTGGTTGTGATACCAATTCGTCTTGTCACCATTAATGTGGATGCTTTCAATGGAACAAGAATTATCAAAGCGATTGAATAAACGATTCTCGTTTCCCTTAACATTGATGGTTTGACAGTGGTCGAGGACTAGACTTTTAACCAAAGGACAACCCGATATAACCTTTTCCAGAGCCTCGTCGGAAATTTCGACCCTGGTGAGTGAAAGACGATGTAGGTTTCTTAACATTACATCGCCTGTCGAAATATTCTCATCAAACCTGCACCATTTCATACATAGCTCCCGGAGGGATTCGGCTTTAAGGAGTACCGATGGAAGATTAAACTGACGGCCGGATTGAAACGAAAGACGAAACGTAGTGAGTGCGGGACTGATGAATATAATCGGGATCCATTTTTGAAGAAGCAAAGTCGATTTCAAGTCGGCACGCAACATGTGTAAACGTAATTCTTGTGGGAAAAGGTTATGATCGTGGTACCTTTGAAAGGTGTTTGCCAGGACGGATATGAATGTTGCGTTATCTCCCTTGAAACGATGTTCACAAAAGCGGTTCATTCCTATCCCGTGACTACACATAACACATGTTCTTCGAAAATCGATTACGGGTCGGGTAGGTCCGAGGTGACGCCATGATTTCGAGAGCACAGATGTCTGAACTGCATTCTTCTGCGACAGGAAACAGAGGATGTGATGCAACACGGAATCTGGCAATCGGGATATCCTGTCTGAAGTACCCGAATCATATTTTTGTCTTCTTTTCGCTGCTCGCTTCATATTCGACTCGTTTTCGGAGATTGTTGGAAGGGGAGGTTTATGGAAACCTAAAATCAATTTCTGATGGGAACGACCGACTATAAATTATGGGCCCTGTCCGGCCCATACATTACTTATTTATGAGTAAAAAACGAATTTACATTCGACTTTTTTTCACATTATTATTTTTTTATTTTTGTATTTGTGCACATGCATTGTTCATGTGATGATCTATCATATAAAACAAAAGGTGATTTTGCCAGACTTGAAGCACAATCACTTAGCTCGCAAGTCCGCCGGCTCGTTCGATATGAGACGAGAGAAACTCGAGCGCGTAGTAGACTCCTCTGAGGCTGCCGAAGTAGCAGCCATTGAGTTGTCGACTGGACGAGGCACGCAACTGGCAGAATCACCCCTCGCTGGACCAGTGAAGGTGCTAGCCTGCACTCCGAACGGGCGCGAAAAGTTGGGGAAGCGATTCCCTGAAGTATTCGATCCTTCGATCTTTTCATGACCCTCGGCCCACAAATTTTCTTCAATATCCCGCGATAGTTCCATTGCCGTCTCCAAGTCCGCTGGCTGGAGCAAACGCAATGAAGAGTTTTGAGTCCAGACATGAAGTACCCAAATAATGGTCGTCCGTAAGCCCAAGAACCTGTCCGGCGTGTTGTACAAACAGGTTCACATATTCCTCACATAAAATACACTGAGATTTAAATCGATTATCCAAGGCAATCCTAATTGATAAATCTCAAGCGATCCGCCCAATACACCAAGTGTACAAGTATGATAAAATAATCAATACCAATTATTTTCTCACTCATACAACGACTATACCGATGAATTGGTCCTTGTCCATCTAGGTCGTGAGCAACTGTTCGATTATATACGAGTAACCGATAGTATGATCTTCCGTGTGACACGCACAACATTCTAACTACAACGTATATAATCTAGGACAATAATTTGCATATATTTAATTATAAATAATTAAACGCAAATAATTGTTTATTTAATTAAATAGATTAATGGCAATGGATCGGGAGTTCATATCACTTAAATCTAGACATTAAGTATACAACTCCATCAGACAGTGTAGAAATCATTCGAAAGATACAGACATGAAAATCCTGGATGAATTTTAAAATTCCTAAAATGAAAGGAAATGAAAATCAGAACATGTACAATATCATATTACATATGTCATTATGGACAAAAATGATATTAAAGACAAGTCCCGAAGACCAGTGATTGCACTCATTTTCCCTCTACTAAGTTTTTCCCACAAAATTTTCTTAATTAAAGGTTTGTAACGAGACAATCAACACAATATAAATGTGAATGTCATGTACTCTTTTCCTCGAGTATTTTTTCCTACAAGGTTTTATAACAAGGCATGTACATCACTCGATAATAATTAATGAGGAAATTAAAGACATCGGAATGTTCCATATGAGTTTGTTTTCGAGAGAACGTGAAGTTTAAAGAAAAATATAATCTTCTAGATGATTGTGAATTGAAGTTCACATTATTATTCATTTGACAAGAAATGTATATTGAACACTAGACACATCTAATATACTCCAGAAGAGTTACCGATCGGTTATAGCAATTGTGAATGCTCTAGTCAATATAGATGTCTAGTAAAGACATGTCCCAAAAGGACGAAAAATATACAATAACACAAATGAATGTGAAACTCGACAATTCAAATGTTAGGTCCTAAAGACCAAAATGTATATTTGAATAACTAAGTTTTTCTTATATGTTTTTATTAGTTACAAGTTTTAATAAGACTGATTGATCACAATTAACTACTTTCAAGAAGTCAAGGATTTTTGGTGATTACAATAAGGGGAAGCAAGCTGTACTCTTTTTCCTTCGTCGAAGTTTTGTCCCACTAAGTTTTCCTGGCAAGGTTTTAACGAGACAACATTCCTGTAAATAGTCATTCAAGGGGGAGTGTAATAAATATTGTAATTAGTGAATGAATAGTTTACCATTTCTTGGTGAACAAGATATACTCCCATATATAAATGAAAAAACAATTCTATTCTTCTCTCATATTTTTTCTCTTTCTAATATATTATTCTCTTTCAATTTCTATTGAGTTTATAACATGAAATTTGTTTTAAAAGAATAATTTGATTTAGTAGTAATTAATTTAAAAATTATTAGCTTTTTTAAATTTTGTCTTGTTGCATGTACTTATTCGATAATATTTGTCCGTATTCGACCCGAACCGCTCGATTCGAATCTGTAGTCCGATATAATCCGCATTTGTATTCGCATCCAGTCATTATCCGCTTCGCTCCGAATTCGCCCAAAAAATATGATTAAGAATATGGAGTAAACATTATCTGATTCTATCCTAGCGGTACCGGTACCACATAATAATTTACCATGCTCCCTCCAATATTAATAGGGAGTCGTTTTGATTATTTTTTTTTAATTAGATTTTTCGTATTTTATAAATAGAAAATGCTTAACTGTTTGGATTAGCACTCAGAAGTTATTCAGTAGTAGACCTGTAATTATATAATTAATGATGGATGACCACCTTATTCATACATTATATTATGTTTGGTATTGGTACATATTAGTAAAATGTCTTTCCATCGAGTATAACTGCAATAGGGCTCCTAACACACTTCTGCTGCTTGTAACTCTCATCGGTACACCATTTCAAGTTACCCTCAACGTGCGGCTTGTACTTGTCTCTTGCTAACAGTTGCTTGAACGTCACCTGATATTGCATCTTTTGATTCGGCTTCCAGAACCTGAGTGTGGTCGGACTTACGACGACTTCAAACCCGGGCGGCGAAGCTACGCTCACTCTGTAAGTCGAGGGAGCCTCCCCGGCGTTGGTAACCGTCCTCGTGTACGTCTGAAACGAATTCATCGGTTCGTCTATGAAACTGAGGATGAATGCCGGATAGTTGAGCTGGGAATCTCGTATGCCGGATACCTTCGAGCAATCCACCTTCTTTTGTAGGATCATCTGGACTTGTTGGTTGGTGTAGTTCAAACCGCACAGGTAAGGAACGTAGTCCTCGGGCTGAATGTCGTAGACGAGCCCTGGATTGAGGGCTGCCGGAGGGTTCACTTGGCCCGACCCCATGTCGAACATGTTGGCCGGGTTAAATTCTTCGTCCTCTATCGGGTTGTGAACGTGGTTAACTACGTCAGCAGTAGTCATGATGGCCGACTTGATGGCCGCCGGCGTCCAGTCGGGATGCGCGCTCTTGAGGAGCGCCGCCACTCCGCTGAGGTGTGCGCACGACATGGACGAACCCGAGACCATGTTGAATTCCGATTTTCCGAAGAAGGTAAGCCCTGCTGCTGCTGCGAGGATACTCACACCGGGGCCTAGGATATCGGGCTTTAAGATCCCTCGACTGGCGCCAGACGGTCCTCTGGACGAAAATGATGCGACCCCCGGAGCATGATAGTCTCCCATCACTGTTCCTCCGAAAAAGATCTTGGTTGTGGGACTTGTCGTTGAATTTATGTAAGCTTTGATCTTCAATCCGTCCGCGTAGCTAATGCTCACCGCGGGGAGGAACTTGCTGTCCGACAAAGTAGTGTTTGCGTACATCTCGTCGTTTACGAGTATCATGGCGGCGGCACCTGCACTCTTCAAGGCCTTTCCATTTTCTCCCAGCTGGCCCCGGTGGAATTCACACACCACCACTTTCCCTTGGAAGTTTGTTCCGTTGCAGTCGGGCGCGTACACGAGAGGTGCGAATCGGTATCCAAGATAGTTGGGCTGAAGAGCCGACTGGCCTTGGAATTGTTGGTTGTTCCCCAACACAGCAGTCGCCTTTAGGTGTCTGTCCATCGTGCTCGCCCCAACAGTCAGTACCCAAGGTGCTTCGTTGTACACAGAGAGGTAGAACGGACCGTCGTTCCCTGCTGAGCAGCTGACAAAGATACCCTTCTCCATTGCACGAAAAGCGCCTATTGCTATTGTGTCGTTGTAGAAATTGTCAACATACGGCATCACAAAAGGAATCGAGAGCACGTCCACTCCGTCATGAATCGCAGCTTCCATCGCAGCAAGCAAGTCGCTCTCGTCGCAAGTCACGGCGCATATTTGGTAAATGGCGACGTGAGCAAGGGGCGCGATGCCCGAGGCCGTGCCATAGGCATTCCCAAAATAACTCGCACCTTGCACAAAGTTTCCAACTGCGATGCTCGACGTGTGAGTGCCGTGGCCATCAGAGTCGAACGGGCCTTCCTTTTTCGTTTTTAAGCCGAAGGACCTCGCCCCGATGATTTTGTTATTGCACATGGTGTGATCGGCAAACTCACAAACCCCCTTCCATTTAGACGGTGGGGGCTGCATTCCCGCGGCGCTAAACGAGCGGTGGTGTGGCGTTATTCCGGTGTCGACTAGGCCAACGATGATGCCCCTACCGTAGTTGGAGTTTTTCCACATGCCCATGTTTTGGTTAAGCCCCAAGAAGTGCGGAGAATGGGTGGTCTGCATGGATACCTTTGTCTCGGGTCGTGCGGATATGAATCCCTTCTTTCCCGAAATCTCGCTCAACTCACCGGGCGATAGCTTGGCAGCGAATCCAGACATCACGGTGCGGTAGGAGTAAATGATACTTGTCTCGTTTGTGTCAGAGAGGAACGAGTTATGGTAGGACCGAGTCGTCGATGTGCGTTGCTCGTCCGGCTTGACATGAACAATGTAGGTTTCTCGAATGGAAGAACGGGATTCAAAGGTAGGCCATGAACTCATAAAAAACATGCAAATCAGAGTGATGATCCAATTATTTACGGAACCCATTGCCATATTTTAATTTAGTAAGACTTTAGTGCGATTGTATATATCTAAGTCTCTGTTTATTTATAGATAAAAAAATAGGATTTTTTTTTATTATTTACATTTTTATTTCAAAAATTACAAACAAATTCATTTGATACGTGAACTATTTTATTTAGACATTATAAAAATTCTAAAACTAATTATTCTTCATGTGAAGTCAGGTGCGCTCGAATATATAGTGAATATTAGTATGATTTTAGTAAAATTTGTCAACAGAGCTAATTACTATAACTTTAATAATTTATTTATAAATGATCAGAGCAAAATTTTGTTTATATTGGTCACATGTAGAGGTGGGAACGAGTCGAGCCAAGTCAGACTTTGTTTAAATAGGCCTAGGCCTGATATGTAATTTTTAGGCTCAAGGCCAGAGCTTACTACTTTTCAGAGGTTTTTTTAAGAGGCTCGGCCTTAGCCTTTTTAGTAAATATATAAAACAATTTTAGGGTAAAAAAGTTTTTGACCCTCAAAATTTTCGTAAAAGTTATGATTTACCTCAAAAACTTAATAAAATATATTAAACACTCAAAGCTTTGATAAAAATTGCACTTTACGTAATTTTATTATTTTAATATTTAAAATATTATTATTTTTGGTATAAAATGTATTTTACCTAAAAAATATCATAAATAATTAAAAATTAATTTTTAAAGTATATAAGAATTTTTTAAAATTTTTATTTTACTATATTTAAAAATTTTAATTGATAAATAATTTAATTATAATTTTTTACAATTATTTTTTTAATTTTAATAATACTAATTAACTTAAAATTTTAAAAAATAAAAATAAAATTACAATTTATAAAAATAAAAATAAAAAGGATGATATGATATTATAAGTATTAATTTCAAATTTCAAATTATATATTATTTAAGAAAAAAAATCTTTAAATTTGAAAATTTGAAAATATTTACTTTAAATTTAAATTCGTATAAATGATATTGTCATTTTTATTTGAGTTTTTTAATTTTTTGAAATATTATTTTAATTGATATTATTAAAATAAATAAATTATTTAAATAGATTTTTATTTATTTTTTGGAAGTAAAATATATTTTTACTAAAGAATTGAACATTTTAAATATTAAAATAATAAAAATTGAGTAAAGTGATTTTTTTAATAAAAGTGTGAGTGTTTAATATATTTTATCTTAAATTATTGGAGTTGGAGGTTAAGTAAAACTTTTATAAAAGTTTTGATGGTTAAATACTTTTTAAAATATTGTTAATTTTGTCCTTCTTTAGGAAGTGTATTGAAAACTTTTTGGGGTAAAATAATTTAAATATTTTATATGTGAATAAAATTGGTGTGGTTTTGATTTTTAAAAATAACATATTCAAATAACTTAAACTAGTAATGACACGCTGAAAATTGAAATTAAACACTTAATTAATTATAAAAGAGTTTTTTTTTGTAATATTTTCGTAGTACTAAGAAAGAAACTATTTTCGTGTGTTCCTTCGTGCTGCTAGTCGGTGGCGGGGGAAGAATTGGATTTCTTACACTTATCGTGGACTTCTCGCTGCCTTTGTGTACTTTATATGGCAGGAGAGGAACACACGCATTTGGGAGGCTCGCTCGGTGTCGTCTGAGGTGGTAACTACTTTGGCTATTTCCATTGTGAGGGATAGGATCATCTCGTTACGACTCCCAGA
>JACOMQ010009605.1:0-11938 GCA_014843705.1 Euphrasia arctica
GAGATGGACCAAATCCCTCATTCTTGGTATGCTTCTATTGTTTGATTTATACGTTATAGACCATAATCTATTATCCTCGGCCTAATCGTGGTTACGTATGGCCGGCCTAATCGTGGTATCGTATGGCTTAACTCGATTAATTGTGATTTTTCCGATTATGAGAGTTTTTACATGTGAAGTGAACCTATATAACCTCATTTTGATGCTTAGACTTGAATCTCGGTTTTGGGTATAGTTGACGTTGATCACGAGTGAGTGTAGTTCCTCTTAGCATTGTTATTCATGTATTGCATTGAACTCATTTCAATTACTACGACCTCATTCCCTAACGTTCTACTCACTTGATCATTTGCATTTTAGATAGTTTAGTCTTAGTCTTTGCACGTTACATTTTGTTTTAGTTCACTCCTAGCTTCCACTCTTACAAAACACCCCATATCGTTGCTTGTTTCTTTTTCTTACTTTCTTTTGCACTCGAGCAAGATAAATTCTATTGAGACGACACACAAGGCCGATAGTATTGCTCCTCTCGAGAACGACCCGGGGAATCTACTTTCGTAGGTTTTTCGGTATATAAAATTTGTGTGAACAAACGCCTTCACCCCCGACTCAGTAAGTTACTAAATACGATGTTGATTGCTTTGCAGCAGTAAAAAAATTAATTTTCGATTATACGCACGAACGCAGCCTATTGTAGGATACGGAGTATCCAGAGTAGTCGATTCTTCTCATCCCGATTTCAACAAGGGCGACCTCGTATGGGGGTTCACTACCTGGGAACATTACAGCCTTATCGAATCCCCACGCAATCTCATTCAACACCACGAAACCGACGAGCACTTCTTTATAGCTCCCGGCGCTTTCTGTAAAATCCAACACACTGATGACGTGCCACTCTCTTACTACACCGGAGTTCTCGGTGTCTCCATTTCATCCAACTTGCTGCTATGAATTTACTTTTTATTTCCCTTGTTGAATCGATGCATGATTCTCGTCTCGTTCCCTTGTTTGTAGGCATGACCGGCATGACAGCATATGCTGGTTTTTACGAGATTTGCTCTCCCAAAAACGGGGAAACCGTCTTCATCTCAGCAGCAGCCGGAGCCATCGGTCAGCTCGTGGGCCAGTTCGCAAAGTTGATGGGCTGTTACGTCGTCGGAGGTGCAGGGTCCAAAGACAAGGTTGACCTCTTGAAGAACAAGCTAGGGTTTGATAACGCGTTCAACTACAAAGAGGAGGCCGATCTTGATGCTGCTCTAAAGAGGTATTTTCCTGATGGCATCGATATATATTTTGAGAACGTGGGAGGAAAAATGCTTGAATCGGCAACATGAGACTCCATGGCCGAATTTCTGTGTGCGGGATGATCTCTCAGTACAACCTCGACCAGCCGGAAGGTGTACACAACTTGCTTGCTTCATCGCGAAGCGTATCCGTATGGAAGGATTCGTCGTTAATGATTACTACCACCTCTACCACAAGTACCTCGACCTGGTTCTTCCTCTTATTAGGGAAGGTAAAATAACTTACGTCGAGGCTATATCCGAAGGCCTTGAAAGCGCCCCAGCTGCACTCGTGGGACTTTACTCCGGTAGCAATGTTGGGAAGCAGGTCGTGGCTGTGGCTCCCGAATAAATCAAGTATAGATTATGTTTGTCTGTGTTTCTCAATTAATTTGCACAATGAGTAATGTTTGCTAAACAATAGTACTCTGTACTCTGTCTGTCAATGTCAAGTGATGATCTCAAACGACTATTTATGGTCTCAGAAAAGAAACAATAAGAAACTAAATCATCTTTCGCCTAGGGCGAGCTGTTTTGTATCCACCCTTGGTCGGCTTTCCCCAAGGCGTAAGAATGCAAATTGTATATATAATGCACACGATTCAGGAAATCCAATACGACGATACTGTCTCGTGTATGAGATGGCCTTGCATATATTTTTCAAATAGCTAAATGAAATAGTCTTGGTAAATAGCTGTTTTGAAAAAGTCCGGCATTTCAGCCTAAAAGTATGACTTCTTGCTTGAATAATGTTACCGCATTAATTAAATGAAACCGAAATATGTAGACTCTTTTGATGTTTGGAAGAGTCCAAAGTAGAATTCAAGTGCCATTTCCGTAGAGCAGTGGAAATGATAAAGATCTACTTTCTTACAGTTTTACTTGGTATATATCGTAATTCTATACAAGAATGACATAGAAACGATATCTTATACGCAAATGTTCAAGTTGGTCTTCTATTTGCCAACTACTTTTCATGTAAACTAAACAACATACATTTAACATTTCATCTACGTTCATGGGATTGAAGCTTATCATTTTTGTTTTCAGGAAATATAATCTGTTATAGTACCTGTTAGGCTCAGTAAGTATCTTAGCAGTAGTCCCGGCCGGAGCTCGATGTTGTGGACGTGGGTCCCGATTCGCATACTCGATTTGAGAGCTTATGTCGAGCGTCAACATCTGATTCATCATCGATGATTTCCATGAAGACTCCCCTGCTGTTTTTGAATCGAGACTCTCAACAGCACCTGAGAAAACTCACAACGCCTCAACATTCACGTTTTCGACCCGCAAGACAAATATCGTGAATTAACATGAAAATTAGCCTAGACGGAATTGGGGGGAAAATCCAGTGAAATATTGTTCCGATCGGAGTAGAGCTGAGGAAACAATGTAAAATATAGTATCACGTGTTTAACTGTTATATACTGTCAAAGTTGGGTCAGTATACACCTTAAAAGGCCTTGTTAAGGTGATAAGGTAATCCAACTTATATTTGAGCTTTAGGACCTTGTTCCAACCGATGTTGGATATTCTAACACATACTCTATAGTGGGAATACCTAAGAAGATGAAAGTTCCATTGCAAATGTAGCAATATTGGTATCAGAGCTCCCTCCTTGGCTAACCGCTTCCACCGCCAACTCCTTCCATTTCGCCGCATTCCTCCTCGCCTCTCCTTTCATAACATCCTCCACACAAGCCTTGACTTCATCTCTCCCAACAATGCCATCCTCATCCTTCTTCGTCTGGCACCTGACTCCCGTCCGCCAAACGGACCCCACAAACATAGCGTTCGTCGACTGGTCGGTCCATTGAGGCACCACCACCATCGGCACTCCTAGACTCAACCCCTCCAGAGTCGAATTCCAGCCACCGTGACTCAGAAAACACCCCACGGCCCTGTGGGACAAAACTTCCAGTTGCGAGCACCAGTTCACGATTAGCCCATTTTTTTCCGTGGCGAAATCTACAGGGAGTTTTCCGATTTCGGTGTCACGAACCACCCATAGGAAGCTGAATTCGGTAGCTGTTATCCCAAAGGCTATTTCCTCCATTTGTTTTTCCGGAAGATCTGCCAAGCTTCCGAAGGAAACGTAGATTACGGATTGGTCGGCCTTTTCGTCGAGCCATTCTGACCAGGACTCTGTTTTCGGCTTGAAGAAGCTTAAGCCGTAGTCGGAGTTTTCCGGTGATCTCTTGTCTGTGTACATGGATGGAATGGTCGGCCCGATTGTCAGGATCCGGTATTTCGTCACCATCCATTTTAGTATCTGTCAAAAACATTTTGAACAACAAATGTATACATTGGAGAATATATTCGACTCGATCACTAATATAAATGTCAAGTTGTCCAACTTCTCTTAAAGTTCAAATTTTTAGAAAATAACATGTTATCAGAACGTTAATTAGGCTAATAATGCCTAGGTCCTGAGTTCGAGCTTTTAGATGATGAGGCTTCTAACAATATGGGATTATATATATACAGGAAAAAAATAATCATAAAAACGGCGCATCATATATATCATACCTCGTCCTCAAGCTTGTCGAACGTGTTGAACAAGCGCCAGTCGGCCATTTCAAACGTCGAGAACTGCTCCAGCAAAAGCCTGAAGATCGACGGATACTTGGATCCCCCGTCGTAAACTACAGACGGCAAGTCTTGCAACCCCATTACCGGCAACCCGGGCAGAGAGACCTCCTGATCATCAGCACCTGAAATCTCCAAATTGCCCTCGCGCATGTGGTAGAAGACAGAAGAAACTGCGCAGGATTGAGTGAACAGAACAGCCCCTTTCATTCCACTCGCGTGGGCTACGTCCAGGGCCCACGGAATAACCGAATCATAGACAACAGCCCGAACAGGGAACTCGGAGCTGCGGTGTCTTCCGATGATGTCCGGAAGGCCACTTGTGATGGCTGCTCTAAAGGTCCGAAAATAGACCTCGTATAGGTCTAGGCCTTCTTCAGCTTCAGGGATAGTGAAATCGGGTACGGTCTCGACGTTTATTAGATTGTTTTTGTTGTCTGTTGTTTTTGTTTGAAGAAGGGATTTGCTAATGGTGAAGGTGGTGACGAAGGTGACGCGGATGCCTTTAGTCGAGAGGCGGTTGCAGAGCTGAACCATGGGGTTTATGTGGCCTTGCAGAGGGAAGGGGATTGCGAGGATGTGAGTAGTAGTACTATTAGTCGCGACTGCCATTTTACGGCGTTTCTCCGATTAATCGATTTTTGGAGTTGTGTGGTTTTTTGCTGTGAATTTTGTTCTTGTGCTGGCTGCTGAGAATGATATGTGCATATGTGTGGTTTAGCCTTTGTTTGGTAGAGAAACAGAAATTAGGATAATGTCTTTAGAGCTCAGACTATTCCACATGGGAATGGGAATGGGAATGAACTATTGAATGAGGGTTGACACAAAATATATACTGCTCCTATAAGACAAGTTAAAATATTAAAGGGTACTTGAAGTCATTTAAAAAATATATATAGTGCTCCTATAAATATTTAAAAGGTATTTGAAATCATTTGAACAAATATTTAAAGACTCTTTAAAATGTTTTAAAGTAATTCATGGGGTTTTGAAATTAATCCATTGCAAATATGCATGCATACAATTTGCACATTCAACGCGCAGCATTTGTTCATTGATATGAAATTTTGAAATTATATTACAAAAGTATTATATTTAAAATTTAATGCAATATTTAATTTTATTTTTGCTGCATCACAATTTGATGAATTTACTCAATATTTTTTTAATTAATTTTTTTAATTAAATAAATTATTAAAATGTTTTAGAACTTAAATTGAATAGGTATATTTCGTGCCACTTAAAATTAGAAATACCTTTAGATATGTGAAAACCCTTGGACATACATGTGTATCGCCCCGGCCCCGGGTAGCGCCGGGAGAAGCGGTCCCTAGGGCTGGAAACGAGCCGAGTCGAGCTTTGAGCTTATCAATCCGGCTCGAAAAAAAAATTAGCAGACTCGAGCTCGAGCTCGACGAGCTGCTCGGGAGGGTGCTCGAGCTCGGCTCGTGAATTTGTTTTCATGCTCGAGCTCGACTCGATCGAACAGCTCGAGCTCGGCTCGATCGAGTCGCTCGACTTTCTGCTCGCTCGATTAGTTCAACACCAGCTTGTTCGAGTTACTCTGCTCGTATTGCTCGAGTTCGACTCGACTCGAACTGCTCGAAAAGATCGAATCGACTCGATATATATACACATATTAAAATATTTAATTAATTTTTTTTATATACGAGCGGCTCGCGAGCCGCTCGATTCTTCAAGATTAGAGCTCGAGCTCGACTCGAATAGAATTATGCTCGGCTCGAGCTCGACTCGAGCTCGAGTTTGATCGAACTTGAGCTGAGCGTTGACTCGAGCAGCTCGCGAGCGCTTACGAGCTGCTCGGCTCGTTTCCAGCCCTAGCGGTCGCTACCTCGGAGTGGTATCATAGTAGGGCTGGGCACGGGCCGGGTCGGTCCCAAAATTTTTAGGGATCGACCCAAAACCCGATTTTGTTGGTCGGGTCAGTATGAGTTTTTTGAAATGATGACCCGACTTGGGACCGAGCCCGACGATCCGAGCTGAGTTTTCGGGTTTTTCGGACCCACATTTTTTAATTAAAAAAATATTTTTAATTATTAAAAATAATTTTTTATTAATTTTTTTATGAAAAAAATAAAATTTTAAATTTTAAATAATACTATTATATAACATATTTATAATTTAAAATTTTAAAATTGAATTATTAATTAAAAAATTATATAAAAATATATAATATTTATTAAAAAAATTATATAAAAAACGGGCCGGTCTGGACTTTCGATCCCAATTTTTTTGGGGAACGGGCCTAGATCGACTTTTTATTTTTCGATCCGGGCCCTTGAAGGGCCCGTCCCAAAAAAATTTGGTTCGGCCCGTGACGGACTTTTTTCGGGTTTTCGGTCCGGGTTTTCCGGTCCAAACGTCCAGCCTATATCATAGATCAATGTTGTGAGTGGTGTTCCTTATGTTTTTTTTTTTTACTTTTACTTTTTCACTTAAAATACAAATTTATTATTAATTTATACGAATTATCAGATATTTTTTTATGGGGTATTATTATTTATTAATTTTATGATTATACAAAAAATTGAGACATTTAACTTATTTATTGTTATACATTAAAAAGAGCTTGCTCAAAGTAATTGAGACATTTAACTTATAATTTACTGTTATTTATTTATTTTTACTTTTTTCGAACATAATAAAAATAAAAACATTTTTATTGAATCTTCTCCCTCAAAGTAGGAAGTTATTGACGAGACTGAATATAAGTAAAATAAGGATGACACCTAAATAACGTCAGTCATACTTGTTAGGCACTAGGACGAGTTCATTTTTCTTATGCATTGTGATTCCCGTCAATACATCCAAATCCACGTCTTTGGCCTCAACACCTTTAGGCAGTTCCCAGTCGAAAGAATAGAGCAGGTTAGCAAGAGCCAGCTCCACATTCGCAAGCCCCATATTCATCCCGGGGCACATTCTCCGACCCGACCCGAACGGGACCAACCCGAAATCCCGCCCTTTCACGTCGATGCCGTTGGTCAAGAATCGTTCGGGCATGAACTCGTGCGGGTTGACTTTCCAGTAGTCGGGATCTCTCCCGATGGCCCATGCGTTGACGTAGACGACGGTGTTGGGTTGAATTTCGTAGCCCTCTAGGGTGCATTTCTCGGTCGTTTGTCTGGCAACGAGCAGCGGCGAGGGAGGGTACAAACGGAAGGTTTCTTTGACGACTGCTTTTAGGTAGGGCAGATTAGGAAGATCATCTTCGCCCACAGTGCCCTTGCTGCGGCCTATCATGAGAGCTCTCACCTCGGCTTGTACCTTGTGCATCACATGAGGTGCTTTGATTAGGGCTGTCATCGTCCAAACAATTGTTGCCGCGCTTGTATCTGTTGCACCGATAAATATGTCCTGCAAGCGTATGAATTGAACTGAACTGGATTGAAATTAAGTCCAAAAGAACTGGTCCTAAATAAGAATAATTTCATAAGACATGAAAAATAAAAATAGAAAAATACCGTTAAAAGTGCTTTAACGATGTCCCAACTTAGATCAATAGAAGAAGCCCCGTCTTCTTTGAGTTGGATCAAGACATCAAGAATGCAACCTTCGTTCGAAACAACCCCGGCTCGTTTCTTAGCCACGCGCTCGTCGATGAGCTCCTGGTAAAACGAATCCAACCCCTCGAAAACCGACTCCAAACGCCCCATCGCCCCCGACAACCTATCCACCCAACCCAACCCCGGAAAATAGTCCGACACGAAAAACCCCGCCAACATCGCCTGAGCCTCATACAACAGCCCGACGAACCTCCGTCTCATCCCCGTCACACTCTTCCCGAAAGCCGCCCTAACTATCAACGAGCTTCCGAGCCCCATAGCCATCTCGCTCAAGTCGACAGGCGCCCCTCGTCGAGACGACGATATCTCCGCGACCATGCGAGAGATCTCGTCCTCGCGGAGGGGGCGGAAGGATCGAGCCTTGTCGGGGGAGAATAAATGGACGGCTGTGATCTTTCTCAGCTCCCTCCAGTGGTGACCGTAGGGGGAGAAAACCATGTCCATGCAGCCGTAGGAGAGTGTACGTGGGCCCAGAAAATTAATCTGGCGGCCGCAGAAGGTTGAGTCTTGAGTTCGCATAGTTTCTTCGGATAGTTTGGCTGAGGATATGGCGAGTATTCGGACGGAACCGAGTTTGAGTTGTACGACGGGACCGTGTTTTTGGGAGAGGTGCCATAGGTAGACGTGTGGAGCTTTTGCCGGGACGAGTTGGTGGAGGTTTCCGATGAGCGGCAGCCCGGGTGGGCCCGGCGGTTGGGAGAGGTTTGATGATCTCTTTAGGTATAGAAAGATTACTAATGGAAGAGAGAGTAAGAAAATGATAATAAGCATCATCATGATTTGTTTCTGGTTTGATTCGGGTGGGACGGTATATATGTATATATATATATATGGTAGGGGTTTCCGGAATTAGGGCGTCAAAGTTTGGTTAAATAGACAAAATCAAATCAAATTGACATAATTAGTTAAATCAAACAGAACCAAACTAATTTTGTTTGATTTTCGTTTTTGATTTTTTTGATTTTTAGGTTTTCGATTTGATTTGGTTTTTAACCGATTAAAACCAAATTAAATCGAATAAAAATAAATAAAAATAATTAATATATATATTATTTTAAATGTAATTATTAATAATTTATATATATATTTTTATATTTTTTAATAATAACATTTTATTTTTAATTAAATTAATTTTTTATATTTCTTTTTAATTATTTTTAATAAATTTTTTTTATTATTTTTTTAATTAAAATTTTGTTAAAATTCAATCAAACTAAACCAAACCAAAATTAATTGTTAAAAAATCGAACCAAATTATTTCTTAAACGGTTTGATTTACGGTTCTTGAAAATAACTCTTATAATTTGGTTCGGTTAACCGACAATTCAGTTCGATTTGGTTTGGTTTAACCGAATTGACACCCCTACTCGGAATCCTGATCTCGTTCCGATCTCATCCCGAAAGTTAGAAAATGGGACGAGATCAATTTTGAAAATGACAATCACATTCCGTCTCGTTCTGTTTGATTAAAACCGAACCAAATTATTTCTTAAACAGTTGGTTTTCATTTCTTGAAAATAGCTCTTATTTAGTTCGGTTAACCGACAATTCGGTTCGATTTGGTTTGGTTTAAGCGAATTGACGAGATTAATTTTTAAAATGAGAATCTCATTCTGTCTCGTCCCGTTTTATATTTTCATAATGGGACGGAACAAGATCGGAACGATCCCGCTATCTCGTCCCGTCCCGCAAATTTATTAATATAAATATAAATTTTATTTTTCACATAAATTAATACAAATATCAAAATATTAATCAAACTTTTAATTAAATTTATTATTTATTTAATATATTTTCACAAATACTTAAATATATATATATATATATATATATATATATATTGAAAATTCTAAAAAATATTTTAAATTGAATAATTTAATTATTTTTTTTTTTTTTGTAAAAATTTAAGGATTTTTATTTTATTTGTATTTTTGATTGTTTTATATTTCAGATAATATTTTTTTAATTTTATTTTTTAATTTTATTAGTAACTTTATAATTTTATTTAAAATTTTGGGACATCTCGATCTCGTCTCGATCCCGGCCCGAACCCAAACGGAATTAAGACATGCGAGACGAACTTTTTAAACATCAATCTCATCCCTTCCCGTCCCGAAAATAAATTATGACGGTATTCTCCTAATCTCGTCTAATCTCGTCCCATCCGGTCCATGCCCACCCGGTTTAGCCTTTGTTTGGTAGAGAAACAATAAATTAGGATTTAGGATTATGTCTTCTCACACTAGTATTTGACATGGGAATGGGAATGAACTGTTGAATGAGTGTTGACATAAACTAGTGTTTCTTCCAACAATTTGGTACTTTGCCAGTTTTTTATAAAATTATTTTTAAACACTTTCAAATTATTTTAAAATTAATTAAAAATATACTATTAAGACACTTTAAAAATAAATATATTTTCATTTGAAGTTGGAGTCTTTGAATTGGTTAGATTTTATGAAACCCCTTGGACATGCATGTGTTTCCTTGGTTACATATTTTAGCTCATGGAGTCAAGACCCACAAGTAGCAACAACTCTCAGAGGATATTTTCTATGGATCGTAATACCTTCACCTTCAGACATATCCAAATCCTCTCCCTTGACCCCACTCGGCAATTCGAACCCGAAATTCAGCACCAAATTCGCCAGCACAAGCTCGACTATAACCATGGCAAACCCGGCTCCAGGGCAGACCCTCCGCCCCCCTCCGAAAGGGATCAACCGAAACTGCCCCTTCCAATCAACCGGACCATTCAAGAATCTTTCGGGCCGAAACTCGTTGGGCTCGACCCACAATAGCGGATCCCTTCCCATGGCCCACGTGTTGATGACCACTCGCGTGCCTGACGAAATGTCGTAGCCTAGTAGTCTGACATCTTGGGTGGATTCACGAGGGACGAGCAGCGGGAGAGGAGGGTGCAGTCGCAGGGCCTCTTTCACGACAGCTTTCAAGTATTGGCATTTGTCCAAATCGTCTTCGGTTATGGATGAATTGGATCCCGCGATTTTCCTCAGCTCGGTTTTGAGTTCGAGCATGATGTCATCGTGCGCTATGAGCTCGGAGAGTGTCCACTCGATGAGTGTGTAGGTTGTATCCGTCCCAGCAGCAAACATATCCTGCAATGAATCTAATCAGTTATATATATATGTAATACTACCTCTGTCCCATAGAAACAGAACTACTTCACAAAATAAAAATGAATCTGATTAGTTATGTGATATGTTATGCTACAAAGCTACTCGTCCCCCATCCATTTCAAATCGTTAAACGACTTACCAAGACGATAGCTTTGAGAGAAATTGCATCGAGAGCAAATCCACTTTCCTCACTCCTTTGAATCTCAAGCAACACATCCACAAAGTCCTTACCCTCATCCCCTCTCTCACTCCTCCCATCCACATGCTCTCTCACCACGGCTTCCAGGAACTCGTCGATCTCTTCCGCGACTTTCCTAATTTTACGATTCATCCCGTTGAAGTACTTAACCCAAGCAAGCCATGGAACAAACTCTCCCACATTGAAATCTCCCAATAATACCCCTAGGGTCTCCACAATCTCCTTGAACTTCCTATCCCTGTATTTCCTCCCCAAAGCAACCCTGCAAATTACATCGCTCGTGAGGGAAGCGAAAGCCTCGCCCAAATCAATAACAACCCTTTTCCCCTCATTGTCGTCACGACAAGATCCTCGTACCCTCTCCACCAACAGACGAATCTCTTCCTCCCTTATGTTCCTGAAAGACTGAATCTTTCTGCTGCTCAGAAGCTGATTCACGCAGATGCTCTTGGCCCGCCTCCAGTGCTCGCCGTTCGGGGCAAAGGCGACGTCTTTGCAGTCGTAAATCGCGCCGGCGACGCTCGATCTGGGCCTGTTTGAGAAAATCGGGTCATGGGTTTTCAAGATCTCTCGGGCAGCTTCGGGCGAGGACACCACGAGACAGGGCACGCTGCCCAGATGAAGAAGCATCAGCGGGCCGTGTTTGTCGGACAGAGAGCGGAGGGATTTGTGGGGGGAGAGGCCGAGCTGGTGCAGGTTTCCGATTACGGGGAGCTTCGGGGGTGACGGTGGGAGGTTTTTGAAGGGGTTTGGGGAGGTGAAGCTGTACTTTCTGATCAAGAAAATGACGAGTAGAAACAGAGGGAGGAGAAGGACGGATTTTGATGGCCATGGGTTTTCTTGGAAATCGGAGGTGGTGGAACCAAACATGGTCTTACTGCGAAAATTGTGAAATTTTATGTCTTCTTGCTTTATGAATTTATGATATCGATGGAATTGAAATACAGTATAAAAATTGCAACTGAAAATATTCGATTATAATCCCTTTTTTTCTTGAGAATCTTAAAAATACATGAAAGTCGTAGGCAGTAAATAAACGCAGTGAAATGCGCTGCCTAGACAAGGCAGTGTTCTGCGGCAGAACAGCGTATGCCGCAGCACGATGCCTTGTACAGAAAAATCGTTCGTTTTACGTGA
>JACOMQ010009607.1:0-11937 GCA_014843705.1 Euphrasia arctica
GGAAAACTACGTGTTTTCCACTCTGCATCTGTTTCATATATATCGAAATTCAAACAGTCAAAAGTACGCACAACTTGTGTCACAACATTTTATTCACGGTAGGAAATAATGTGCTATTAGTGTGCAGACATGCTCATTAGTCACAATTCTTATTTTGCGAAAAGCAGCTCTAAATTGCGTAAAGAATCTTTCGTCACACATGGATTAATTCCTCTGCCACATAAACATTTCCATCTTTTTGCCCAAAATAAAATAAAATGCGCTAAATAAAAACACAGCATCTAAACATAAGCTCATCAAAAGTAAAACCAAAGACCCAGAAAATGCACAAAGATGATACAGGCATATCGCAGCAGCTTCAAAGATTAAAATATCAAAGGAAACAGAAAAGCAAACCTCTAGAATGTTTTGACACTGGAGAATCATCCTGCATGCTTGAAACAAAATTTGATTTCATGAAGTTGACCAACATATGATTCTATGGATCCTACTGAAACTAAAAAAAAAATCGAGATACTCATTGAGTTCACATTTGAGATTAACTTGTTGAATTAGTATTAATTTAAGTTACAAAGTGGCACATGTGAGTGATGATGTCACTTGAAAATTTAGATTAGTTTTTTTATTTCAAAATTTCCGTTATATAAATAAAAGGGAAAAAGAGAGATAGAGAGAGAGGACAGCCTCAACAGTATCTCCACTCAACATAACAAAAAGATTTCCTAGTGCTAACATGAGGCTCATTCGTATGGGCAACTCACTGTTCGGCCTTTATGAGATGAGCAAATAAATGTTTGGCAACAGAAGATCCGTGGAAGGCGCTATATTAAAAAGTTCGTTCGGTTTCTGTCACATAATATTTGTCTTTTGTCTGCCGAATCCTTCAAACAAATAAAAAATGAAGTGAGATTAAGATGATATTGAGAGTTTTGGAAGTGCATATAAAATAATCACTAGGAATTTGACTTATATAAATATCTTGATTTAGTAAAAGACTAAAGAAATATAATGCAAAAGTGGATTGTAATATGGAAATTCAAAACAATGTGCTTTGCGGACATGCATAGCAATTGATCAATATTATTGCTACCAGAAGCATAGAAGAGTGGGAATTGAATTGGATGAATAGAACCATATGCACTTCAAATAAGGCAGAAAAACTTCGATTCATAATGTCCCAATGAGCTATTAGCTAGTTTCAAATGTTATTTTGCAACTTGTTCAATCGAAATCAAGAGCTACTCGATCATACTATAGACAACTAAGTGCACATTAATATAAATGGCGCAAGAATACCCGACAGTTGTTTATCTTGATGTAAATCCCAGATTCTATTAACAACATCCGGACGAAGCAATGCACTTCAACTTGTGGCAAGGAACTTTATAGTTCATACTTCATAAAGCATCAGAAAGTTTAAGAGGAGCAAGGGGAGGCGAGTTCCCACTCGCTTTTCTTTCTCTAATCTCCATCTGAAACAAGCAGAATCAAATAAAGTATAAATAAATAAGTCACATTAGACAGAGAAGCAATTATTTTATTTTATTTTTCCTTTTCCTTTTTGTAGTACAAGGATGGTAATGGTGTGGGCATCCATGCCATGACCCTTACCACTAGGTCTACCACGGATTCCCCATGAGAAAAAAAAAGTAACTTATCAGCTAAGGAAAATACACAGAATCTAAGGGCTCAGTAAATAATTAATTCCCACATTCGATCTCTCTCTTGATTCCCCTGATTCTCTTTTGGTGAAGCATTGCATGTACAAGCAGCTTGATTTTTTAAAAGAAGAAAAAAAAAAGGATAAATATGGAATCTGGTACGTACTTCGCAAAACTGTTCTCAACAGGACAACTTGCCAGAATATAAGAAGCTTCGTGTTAACAGATTTCGTTCAATACGAAATTCAGAGCATTGCCCATAAAAGAAAATCAATCCACCCTGCAAATGAAAGAAAGCACTATTAAACAAGCGATATCCATAGACTGAAATCGGTCACAGCAATCAAAGTGGCACTTGGGCTTTCCATGTTCGCGTTTGCAGACATTTTTTAATCAGCAATTTTCATTTTAAGAGACCACACAAGTTGTTAGTAATCAGTTCAATGCTTCGACTTAACTAAAATTATGAAGTACCACATAAGAACTCTAGATCTTGTAGAATGTTTGGTGCTCTATTTTAACATAAAGTCTATCTTCTCAGTCCTCAATAACAAATTATTCGTTTACATTCGCTTACGTTTGACTGCGTCAAGCAATTTTTCTCAACGGGCACTGTGACTTAGATAATCGGCAACATAAAAACATTAAACACGTCTCCTTAACCATTCAAGGCAAAAGCAAAAGCTGAGGAACACTGGAAATATACCTCCATCAGAATAATTACACACAGAACACAATCCGATTCATAATTACAATAACTAATTAAATAAATTTCGCAAAAGTATAAGAAATCCATGAAACGAACCGTTGTTTCGTGAAAGATTTCGCGGCGGTTGTTCTTCAGTTCCTTCCGCATTTTTTCGAATTGGCTTTGCATGTAAACATCGATTTTTTTCTCGAAATGAACGCCCTTTCAATCCGGCAAATCGATGCCGAGATCTTCATCGAGCAGCCGGCGAAAGATAGCGTTGGCCGTCGTGTTGAAGTCCGAGGTGCTCAGAATCCCCGCCGCCGCTCGATCAGCCCCGAGTCAGATCAAGGATTACTATTTTAAGCCTCTTTTTTTTTCGTTTTTCTCTCTCTTACCAAACACGCCTTTAGTTAAACACTTAAACCGCACGAGAGTCTTCGGCCCGTAAATTGCCTTCGAATTAATGGGCCGAAATCAATGTTTGGGCCTGGATTATCTCATTCTGTCCTACGAAATGGGCTTTGTGTGTGTAAAATAGCCCACTTGTAAGATGCCCCCACCTCACGGTCACGGGCAGGGGAGCATTCTCGGCATTTCTCGCAAATACCCGAGATAGGTAGAGTGTACAAACAGTAACACTAACCATAATCATCATGTTTTATTTTACAATAAATAAAAAATTGTGATATTTTTCATCACACGACTCAAGTAAGTGGGACCTCTATTTAAATTACTACTAGTGATTAGACCATCTCCAAGAGATATTTCATCCTTTAAATATTCTTTTAACACATCATTGTATTTCACTTTACACATCATCAAATATTTTCAATTATCTTTCAAATATCTCATATTTTACAATAGAAAATATTTCAAAAGTTATTCCATTTTCTTTTCCCTCCATGTCATCAAAATATCAAAAATCGAGAAAATTGAAAAAAACAATTGGTATCCAAATCAAACAAACCTAATCTCTATTTATAGATCTTGAAAAATAAAAAATATAAATATAAAAAAATAAAAAATTATTATTAATTATATATTAAAATATAATTTATAAAGAGGTAAGAAAAATAAATATTTTCCATCATGCATACCCGTCCCCACTTTATCACCTTTTTCAGAATAATTCGAAAATTATTCAATAATTCGAAAACAAATGAAATAAAAGATCATCCTATGAAATATCTCCTAAGGGAGTGAATACTTCTCCAGTTACTTGCTATTGGAGATGGTCTTAATGAACAAGATTTTAAAATCCGTGATATGACAATAATAATATTTCTAATTTTATTAAAATTTAATATAATTAGAGCTATTGGCATAATTATTCAATTTTTCGAATTCAAGACGATTATAATTGAATGATAATTTTTTAATATGATAAATCGAAAATATACGTTTATTAATTATTCTAGAAAATATTCCATGTGCGTTCTCTTGAGATCGATATTGATTTTTGTTATGAATTTGAACATCAACCGTTTTTAAATTTATGTGTAACAAATTTAACAAACTTTCATTTATTTAGAAATAAAATAATTTAAAAGAGTAATTATTTGCACGACTCATTTGTTTATTTTTTCCGCAATGATGAGGGCAAAATCGACTTATCTCTCGCTGATCGCTCTCATCCACTATTGGGTCAACTGTTGCACTGATGTACCAGTACGGTGTCGTTTAGCTAGCCGGGAGATGCGAATGAACTGAGTTTCAATCCTCGAAGCCGGAGTTCCCTTTTTTCGCCGTTGCTCTAAGGTAGCTTCCCAGCAGTATTAGCTGATATGGATCGGGCGCCGGTGACAGCGGGTCCGGGTATAGATATGCCGATCATGCACGACAGTGATCGATACGACTTCGTTCGGGATATCGGGTCGGGTAACTTCGGCGTCGCCCGATTGATGAGAGATAAGCAGACGAAAGAGCTTGTCGCGGTTAAGTATATCGAGCGAGGCGACAAGGTTAACTTCGTGATTTTTTAATTTATTTTTAGTTGGTATTGAAGCTGATTTAGCTGAGCATGCAATTATTCTTGTCTGCACAAATATGGAAATTTTTTGATTTTTTTATGATTTTTTTTTCATGAGATTAATTTTGAGTGAATTAGTTTTTTTAGGGTTTTGAAATTGGGTTTGCTGTGTAACAATCTGTTCTTCGAAAATTAGGGTTAAGTACACGTGATTGACATTGTCAAGGCGATTAAATGAGTTCAAATATCAAGAACAAGATCCCCCTTTGAGCTTGCTGTCACTCACTTCACAATTCACATACCTTGACTTTATTTTTTTTCTGGTTTTACTTGGGGAGACTAGTATTTTCATATCTGCTCTGATGAATTTCTGTTGCCTAGCATTCACATAAGTTTTGCACTTGGTAACTATTTTATATTTCTCACTGTAGAAGCTGCAGCGTGTTATATTCCTCGTCTTTTGTCTGGTTTTAGTTACTAGTACTCGATTCCCTATTTCTCTTGTAAAAGTGTCTTAGATACTAATTTGAGGTACTTATTGTAAATTTCGCTTGCCAGGAAAATTGTTATTGTAAATATTTACTTCCTAAGTTCAGTCGTGTCTGTTTGATTATCAATCGCTTATCTTAGTGCCAATGCTGGCCATCAATTTATATTCTGCAAAATGCCTAGTACATACCTCAAATTCACACTATAGATGATATTATGCTAATGTTACATATGAAATGAACTCGTGAATGTCGTGGTTATGGTCTACTAGTATCTAGAAGCATGGCATAAAAACTTTATGTGCAACATGGTCTTTTTTCATGAGAAGCTGGTGGAGGAAGTGTTTAGATTTGAGACAAATTCGTACCCCATTTAATACAAGTATAGAGTAATGGTAGTTTGAGTGGATATTTATTGGTGGGTGGGAGGGGAATGGGAAAATAAGAGAACATAGGAATGTGTTTGAGGTGTTTGGACATCACCAGTAAGTAATGTACTGGAATCTCTGTGCAAATGTAGCTAAAAATTTTATGCATTTAAAGATAATTTGCCCGGATCATGGTCTCATTTCCGTACTCTAGCAATCACCAAAGTTTTAAGTGATTCCTATCATTTATTCCCATAAAAGTTTCTTCGTATGCTATTGTCACAGATGAGCTGTTGTATTTTGGAATTCATAGGGAAAACAATAATATAAGAGATGGATGAGGGTATCTCATTTTCCAATCTAGAAACTTCCTGGTTAATTGATCCAGGGTAAAAGTGTCATTTACTTGCAGAGAAGCTTTACACTTTATACAATAGCTGGCGACTAGTTGTTTACATCTTGGAACTCTCCTTGGGAAAACAAAAATATCAGTAAATGATAATACGTCATCGCCAGCAGATTAAATTTTTGTGCCAATTGCCACCCAATTAGCGTAGAATGACATCACCATCACGTATTATTTACCCTCGAGCATCATTATAGAATACATCGAAATTCAGATATCAATTTCATCAGGATCTGAGCACATCAAGTATCTCTATCTCTCTATAATTGGTACTATATTCTTTACACTGTTTCAGTTAACTCCATATCTTAAACAAATAGGGTGTATCCATTTCAGTTTACTATTCTCATCCACTGATGGGTACATTCATGAATGAGTAGAGGAGGCGAGTAGATTGTGTGAATGGGGTGACTAATTTGTGGAAGTTGTGTTTTCCAGCTTAGTAATAGAAATGGACTCGGTAAAAAAGATCTATCCCGGTACTGTGCCGATTGTACATGATAGCGATCAGTATAAATTTATTAGGGATATTGGATCAGGTAGTTGTGGTATAGCCCGACTTATGAGGGACCAACAGAGAAATGAATTTGTTGCCATTAAGTACGTCGAGCGAGGATTCCCGGTCAGTTCTGTAACTATATTTGCAAATTGAGTTTGTTTAATTTCTAGATTTAAGTTTAAATTAAGTAGGATCATTATTGGTATCTAATGTAGCATGCATTTATGATGATTGGTTCATTCACTAATCTTCTTTTACATAATTTTAGCTACTGATGAGTTTTTAATTATTTCTTCTTTTTATTAAGTGAAATGCTTTTTGTGTCCCTTGGCAAGCTTGTGACTTACAGTAGGTTAAATCTTGTTAGGTAGTAATTAAGGACATCAAGTCCTCCTGGAAATTTCCATTTATATCTGGAGTTATTTTTTCCCTTCCTTTTCCGAGTGAGTTGAGAAAGTAGTTCTACAAAGGACTGTGCTTGCAAATATTTATGCACATCACTGTACTTAGTACGTAGTATATGACTTTTGTATGTATAAGGAATGATGATATTAATTACCTTTATGACTACAAACTACTATTCTGACCTTTGACGAATGACGATACACAAGTGAACTCATAAAAGAGCCACCACCTCATGCAGTGTGAGACTGTGAGTGAATGACAAGTGTATCCTTTATGGGAAAGTATGATAGGGCAGGATGCTGAACATCAAAATTTGGGTTTGTTTGCATTAACTTCTGAACTACCTTGCTGAGATTGGTTTGTGTTTATCCAAATGTGTTACAAATTCTTTACACAAGATATATGCACTTATATACAACTTTCAGATGATGAATTTTCCCTTGTTTTAGTAGAATTACTTCAGACACAAGGTTGCGTTCAGATTGAGAAATGTCGCCTTTATTGCTCGACATGTTAAAATTTTTATTTTTTGTTTGACCACATAGAACAATCGTTTATTGTCTTGGCACTTGTTTTCAGTCCAATACTTCTGTTTCTTATTTCAGTCCAATATATCTGAATGCCTACAAGAAGAGTTGAACATAATATGGCCATCACTAGAACACTTATTTTTTCCTTTTCTGTTATCTTCACCTTTTTCTCATATGTATATTATATGTATGTGGGAGTGGTTGTGAGGAGACAATTATTGAGTGCTGTGACTTGGCGAAGTTCAAAACAACCATTCAAGTTCACTTGTTTGTTTCTTTCTATTCATAATCATTGGTCATGGTTTTAAAAATTGATTTTATTTTCACATTTAAGTTTTCGTGAGATTTAACCGGGTCTTTTATTCTGGGGTTTTGGGGGGTTTGATAGCGGCGGGCAGGTTACTTAAAACAATTACTAACAATAACTTCGCTGGTACTTTTTATTGCAGATAGATGAAAATGTGCAGAGGGAAATTATCAATCACAGGTCTTTAAGGCACCCTAATATTGTTAGATTTAAAGAGGTTGTCACTAATTTTCCTTTGCACTTTACTTGACTTAAAATTTTCAGCATGAATAAAAACTCAGTAATTTGCTTCAGGTGATTCTAACACCGACTCATCTGGCTATTGTAATGGAGTATGCATCGGGTGGAGAATTATTCGAGCGAATTTGCAATGCTGGACGCTTCAATGAGGATGAGGTCCTAATCCGTCTTCCATATTTTTTTGAGACGTATGTGGCTGTTATTATTATTTATTACTCTGTTTTGTATATTTCGTCATGCAGGCTCGTTTCTTTTTTCAACAACTTATATCTGGAGTCAGCTACTGCCATTCAATGGTATCATCTTAATGTCATATTAAGTTATTCGAATTTCATATTTTTATTTAATTTTCCTGATAATGGAAATAGGGTTCAACCCTGAGTAAAATGAAATGTATTGTCTTTCTTCATGAAGCAAATATGCCATCGGGACTTAAAGCTGGAGAACACTCTGTTGGATGGGAGCCCAGCTCCTCGGTTGAAAATCTGTGATTTTGGGTATTCTAAGGTAATCTTTACATAACACACAACATGAAACTTAGGATTTATTGCTATTACATTTGAATCAACCTAAGGATATTTTCGAAAAAACGTATTTCATGTTTTTTGTTTACTTACTTTCTAGTGGTTATCTACTTTTGACTCATTACTCCGTTGATAGTTATTATTGTTGCTTTTAACAGTCTTCTTTGCTGCATTCACAACCAAAATCTACAGTGGGAACTCCTGCTTATATTGCTCCCGAGGTTTTACTCAGGAAAGAATATGATGGGAAGGTAAAAACCACCAACCATCTTTTTTAATAGACACAAGGCTAAATTTAAAAGATTTTTAAAAAGCAAATGTGGGCTCATTTAGAACAAGCCTTATTTGTTCATGTGTAGATTGTATTTAAATTGATAGACTAACAAAGGGATGTCTTTTTGTTCAGATTGCAGATGTTTGGTCTTGTGGTGTGACATTATATGTTATGCTGGTTGGTGCTTATCCCTTTGAAGATCCTGCCGAACCTAAGGACTTCCGGAAGACAATACAGAGAATCTTAAATGTTCAGTACTCCGTTCCAGAAAACATTAATGTATCAGAGGAGTGTTGGCATCTAATTTCGAGGATCTTCGTAGCAGACCCTGCACAAGTTAGTGGTTTCTTCCCTTTTAAGTACTGTATATGCTTCTTGCTTTTTATTGTTCAATAATTAAAAAAAAAAAACATGGAACTTCTAACTGCAATTCTTTTTATTTATTTATTAGTGAGATAACTTGGCTCCATTATAAATAAGCTGGAGTTTCTGAAACACTAAAGAATGATTTCAGTAACTGAGATCTAAATTGTTGAAGTTGGAACAAACGTAATCAATTGTTGGTACTATATTTCTGATGTTTTTAATCAGGCTCGATTTCCTACAATCAACCAAAATTAGTTTCAGTAAAAGTGCATGTTGGGATATCTGACGCTATTTGCATCGTGTGCTTGCTTGGTCAGCGCATCACCATGTCCGAATTGAGGAGCCACGTCTGGTTCCTAAAGAACCTTCCGGGTGACCTCATGGACGACAGGACTATGGGGAACCAGTTTGAAGAGCCCGACCAGCCCATGCAGAGCCTCGAGGTCATCATGCAGATAATATCCGAAGCCACCATACCTCCTGCCGGCATGTATGATATGGACATGATGGATGATGACATGGAGGATCTTGATTCCGATCCTGATATCGACGTTGATAGCAGCGGAGAAGTCATCTACGCCATGTGATTTCAGATTTTTCAGGAAAAGTAAAAAACGTGTCTCGGATTCTTTCTCGACTTGATGAGAAAAGAGGAAGCAGTACTGTCGAAGGTTATTGTGTACAAGTATGTTGTGATTCAAGCCTGTTGAACTTTCTTTCTACTGTATAATTGGGGTGTTTGTTTGTTTGTTTGTTTGTTGTGTTCTGTTTTGTCATAAGCATGTGATGATGTGTATACTGAATCTGTAACTATACTAGTATGATTTATGTTCTGCTTTCATTTATTTATGTACAACATCTACTTCCTCTTGTACAAGTGACATCTACGAAAGTAACGAAACCACGTGAATCGGAGAATCCTCCTCCGCAAGCTCCACCACTTTACGACTGTTTCGACCAGCATTCATCATGTGAAGAACTGTGACAATATCATTCACTTTCTGCTCCAAACATTGCAACGAAACCGCCATCCTCTTACTCTCCCGAAAGTGAAGCGCAGCTGCATTCACCTGGAAAAAGCCGACAAGCGAGTCCTCAAGCATGCTTATTTTCATGGAGTAGTACATTCTCAAGACAACATTCCAACGCGGGACCTCCAAGCACTTTCGGACAAGCTTCTCGCCTTTGAGTAATCGAGCGGTGAACGCCTCGGTTTCGTGGTGTGGTGTGTCGAGGATTTTGTCTAAGGCGGCTATCTCGTGGATAACGGGTTTGATGAAAGTGAGAATTGAGTTCAATCGGTTTAGGTCCGAGCTAAAACGGACACAGATGTGGGTGGCCTCGTGGACCGATTTAAACAAAAGCTCGAATGCTGCTCCCAGAGCAGCATCTGCAACCATTTTTATTTTTGTGTATATATTCAAGTTATGGCGATGAAATTAGGGAAGATATATATATACACATACATCCATAGGTGTGAAAACTGCATACTTGTCCATTTTCAGATTTTCTTTGTCGAGGAAAGTACACGGAAAAACATTTTCCGAGAATCCGTGGTTTTGCGGTGTGTGGGTCATTGTGGTTCAAATGTTCATTATTTATGTAGTTATATGAAATTAATATTAATAATATTGTAGTAGAACATACTAGAAGTTGACACATGCATCAGAAGTCCACATTAATTTCCATATTTAGTTATTTTTATTTGCAATTAGAGGTGGAAATAGGCAAACAGCCACACTGCCCAACATTGGTCTAGTCAAGTACTCAACTACAAAAAAACCAAAATAGATTCTGATTAACTTAATGCACAAGTAGACTCGATTTTCATTTAAAGTCAATTTAACTAAAAATGTCAAACCTAGACTTGAAGAAAAATGTCAAACTTTTTAACTTTTTGTAGGTCTTTAATTCAATATATTATCTATTTAAAATTGTTAAAAACAAAAATAAGACTATTGTTTATGTAAATTTAATTATTATAATTATAAATGTCTTAATACTCACTCCCTTCTCTGTTTGAAAATTGTAATATTATATAAAAAAAAAACTTTAAAATTAGTGTGCGTCGAGTATGTCAATTATTTTAAGATAGAGAAAGTAATATTTTGAAAAAAAATTAAAATCATAATAACAAAAAAAATGCGATAAGTAATATTGAATTAGACTCGACATGAATCGAACACTCAACTTTTCGATCTGAAAGTCAGACGAGGTACGATTGTGCCACGTTTCCTAACTTAAGAGAATACTTCTGTAAAAATATACATGCCACGTACGTATCCTAACTTAAGAATACTTCTGTAAAAATATATAGTAAAATTTTGCTCCCTACAATATACGTACTAATTGGGTGTAGTTAGCAGGCCAATTTTATAAAGTTAATTTATAAAGTTAACATTTATTTACACTTTTTTTATTATTTACACCAGTAAATTAATTAAAATGATAAATACACTCCACACAAAACATTAAATATTTTATTTTTTACTTTAAAAAAAATCCTTACACCCTAATTTCACGGAGAAAAATAATAATAATACGAGTATTCTGTAACCTTATATATTCTCTACGTTACATATAGTAGAACCTCTATAAATTAATACTCGATTAATTAATAATCTCTCTAAAATAATAAAATTCTCCGCTCTCGACTTGGGTCTTTGAAAAAAAATGAGCGAATTCGATAAGATAATATAATAATATTTTTTAAAAAAAAACCCTTTATAAATATGAGTTCCCATCAAAATTTTAAATTAATAATTTGTAAATATTACAATTATAAATATTAGTTATCATCAATACTTTCAAAGTTGTGTACTCACATGATCTATTTAAAGTGTTTGATAATGTATTAACATATGATCTATTTAGAGTGTTTGATAATGTATCTTCACTAACATTCAAAGATTATTTTTCATTAACTGATTTTTGTAATATTTTTAGTGCATGATGGTTCCTTTTATATTCTCATAATATTTTATGCATTTGATCATTTATTGATAATTTTGTGATGCATTTTAGATGATAAGAAAACATAATTTGGTTTTGTTGGGGGAGGAAAAATCAAATACAAAAACATTCCGAGGATAAGGCACGCGGGCAAGGGCTGTCCAGAAGCGTGCCAGGCGGTGGGACGACGCACGGGACGCGTCGCGGCTCGGACCACGGGTCACGGATCTCTTGGGCTATCCCCGCGGGGAAATGAC
>JACOMQ010009608.1:0-11937 GCA_014843705.1 Euphrasia arctica
ATTTGCATATATTTAATTATAAATAATTAAACGCAAATAATTGTTTATTTAATTAAATAGATTAGTGGCAATGGATCGTGAGTTTCCGTCACTTAAATCTAGACATTAAGTACACAACTCCAACACCCCACACTTGCAACACAGCAGCTAGAGAATCATGAATGGGGAATCGGAGTCCCGCATCCATCATCGTGCTCGTTACAGCGACCATACCAGGAAGAGGGCAGTTCGCCCGCTCGTCGGGGGTCGGGCAGTAAATATGGACGTCAGAAGGGATTCCCCATACCGACCTCATGGATTGTAGTTCGGCCTCATCAAGAATTGTCGAGCTACGATCACTGGCGTATATCCCCGCCTGGTCAGGACCGGGACGAGCACCAAATCGCGTACGCTCCACGAAGACGTAAGGATTTTCATGGAGGTAATGAGTGAAAATGAAAGGAGGGAGAGGGCCCCGAATCTCGCCCATCATATCGATGAACCGGCGGTAGCAATCGGTGACGCCGCCAGCGAATAGCTCTAACTTTTCTTCCTCCGAAAAGCCGACCACAGGGGCTAGATTGTCCCCAGACGAAGAGGAGGCGGAGGTTTCCGAGCTCGACGATCCATCAGCCGCGAGGACATCAGAGAGGGTAGCGGAGCTATCGTGGTCACTCATTCTCACTCGTTTGAAAAATAATAGTACGAGAATTTGTAAAGTATCGATAGAGCCTACCGCTAAATGCCCCTAAATAACTGTAAAAGATATGGCAAGAGAAACCTACGTGGTCAGAAGGAGCCGAGCACTCTTGGTAGTAGCCGAGCAAATGAGTCGAGGTGTCCGGAAATCAACAATTTGGAGAAAGAAAGTGTAAAATGAAAAATATCGTGGGGTATTTATAGGGAAAAGAGGCGGCAAAATTCGAATTTCGAATTTGAAAGGACAGTTGACAAGAATCGAGGCGTCACGTCGGGAAAAAATCAATCAAAGAGTGACAAGTGGCAATAACCGCCATACCGCATTAAATGATCCGCCACAAACGTCGAATCAGGATTCATGCTCGGGCTAATAACCGACGATCCTCATACCGAGACCGACCTTTTCGCCCGAACAGAACGGTCTCGGGGGGCATTTGTTATGCGGGATAATTTCGTTTATATACCGAGCATATGAGGCCCCCCTTTCTCCAAACAAGGGTAAGGCGCGAGGTCATGCTCGCCTCTCAGGATGAAGACGACATGATCCGGCGAACAAATGATACACTCGGAGGAAACCTACAAAGTGTGCTCGTTCGAAGCAAGAAAGGAAGGGCGAACAGGTGGAAGGTCTTCGTACCTAGAGTATCTTTGATAAGACGACCTGAGAAGATGCTCGGACCAGAGCAAGGGATGGTTTGGGCGATCGTCCGTGGCATGCTCGGCATTCTGGAGAACGAATTGCCCATTCTGGGCTCTAAAAAAGAGGATGGGCTTAATGATGGATTTATTAGTGGGCTTGGCCCATTAACCTACTTTAGAAACCCTAGTTTACATTCTCTATAAATAGAAGGTGTAATATTTTATAAAAGACATTTACACATTTCCCAAAAAATTCCTAGAGAGCACTATTACCTTGTTCACTACTCAATCCCCAAAATATCAATTTTTAGTTGGTCATTGGAGAACACAATTTTTCCACCATCAACATTATGAAACAAATTTCACTGTAAATGTTAAATATAATAATAATTATTATTTTTTTATAAAATTAAGAACTAACGTATAAAATTTATATTATAATTGATAGTACTAATCCATTATCAAATAAAAATCGTATTGAAATTCTATCTTTTGATGTAATTGTTTATAATAGAATTAAAATGTGATTTTTTCATTATATTATAAGAGTAAAATTAAATATACTTTAGTTTTTAAATCGAAAACGTACAAAAAAATATCACAATTTAGTTATGTGTTCAAATCATGTGTTAAAAAAAATATCATTGAGTATTATATTTTTTTTACATAACAAATTTCTTTTCTATAATAAATTCAATATGTGAATTGAATTGAAATAAATACAATTTTATTCTTAATTTATTAAATTTTAACGAAAATTTTGTAATTAACAAAATTTTAATACAACTCATTTTAATTAATTAATTCAATTATTTTATTAAGATAATTTTTAAATTTACTAATTATTTAATTTAATTTACTTAATTAATTAACCAATCATTTACTTATTACATATTTCGTGCAAATTTTTTAAATTAATTAAACTTTAATTTAATTAATATGTTAAATCTTATCAATAATTCATTTAATTATTATTTTTATTTAATTGATATATAATTATTTTTTAACTATTATAATAAATTTTATTACTTTTACAAAAATATTTTACTTCCAAATTAATTTTGTATTAATATATCTGCAATATCTATTTATTAAAAAAAGATTATTTTACTTATATTTTTTCAGATTTTTGTAAGATTCTTAAGATTTATTTTCAAAATTAATAAATAAATTTAATAATAATTAAAATACTACTTATTTAATTAATTAATGTATTAATAACACGTGTTACATTATTATTGATAGTGTACCGTGTGTAACTGTAACCTTTTTTCTTATCTCTATGTAAGCCTTTTTTTTCCGTCTCTATCTAACTGAAAAACTATGCCATTTAATTTTGGAGCAAATTGTAGTTCTTATCATTTATTTCCTAACTAATATTGAAATTAATAATTTATTTTCGTAATAGTATATGCAAATTAACTTTTATTATTATTATAAAAAAGTTAAGTTTAATTTTGTTATATAATTAAGTTTAGTTCAATTTAAGTTACTTTACTTTAATTCAAATTTATTATTTTCATATCAATTTAGACAAAATCATTTAAAGTATTTTTAATCAACTAATAAGCTATACCAAAATTGGTAATAGCATCGTGCTTTAAATCTATTATGTAAGGAAAACAAAACAAATTATAGGCAGAATATTTTGAGAACAACACGTACTTTTACGTACATACAAAATGAGTAAAAAATATTTTCCTGATTTCTTATCACAAAAAATAAAAAAAACAAAAGCATGGTAATATTTACAATTTACCAAAAAACAAAATCAAATATTTACACCGACGTGAGAAAACGAAAAAAGCTAAAATGAAGAGTATCAAAATGTAAACGGTCGTCGGCATACCATGCAACGCCCCCGCTCCTTTCGTCACGATCTAATAAATTATTCTACCTGTTATAAACTGTATACCTTGATGATGATTGCTCAATAACTTATAACTCTACAAATCGAAACGGATTACAATCATGAATTATTTATCATGTGATAAAAAAAAAAAAAAAATCCGTTGTAATTAGATTAAACTTCAAGGGCTTGTGTTGCAAATAAGTGTACAAATAAAAAGAAGGCAATAAATATTAGGAATCCTTGGGTGCCGGTTAACTGGACAGTTGATTTCAACACTTGGTTCCATGATAGTGGTTGGCGAAATTGACTTGACTTCACTACTAAAGTCAATTAGATAATAATTAAAAATGTAACTATTACGTAATTAATACAGTAAAAACTCAACTCTATAGTAATACTTTATATAGTAATAAATTCTTTATAGTAATAAAAAATATAAATTCTAGCTTGAGATCAGTTACAAATAGGAATAAACTCTATATCGTCATAAATCATACATTTTTTAAATCTCGTCTTTAAGATTTATACCTTTATATGAATAAATGATTAATATATAATAAAAATATTTATTAATAATATTTTTATTTATTAAAATCAATAACATGTTTAAGATAACTTTAAATATTTATCAAAATCAATAACATATATAGTATATGATCAAAGTTTATAGTCCTTATATTCATTAATATTTTATTCAATTTGTATGTTAAACATAATTTTTACACATATATAGTCAAATTTTATTATTTAAAATTATTAAATTGATTTTGTGAATTTAAAGATAGATAATATTGTATGTATATTATTTTTATATTTATATTATTTTTTATAGAAAAAATTATTTTTATTTTGTAAAACTCTGTATAAGAATAACTCTCTATATAGTAATATATTTTTTTGGTTCCAACGATATGACTGTACGTAGTTTCTACTGTATCTCTGTCCTAGAATTATAGGCAAATTGGTAACTTTAACTTTTCTACTGTATCTCTGTCTTAGAATTATAGGCAAAATTCGTAACTTTAACTTTTTTTGTCCGTTCAATATATATGATAAACCGTATACAAAAATTATGAAAAAATAACTAAAATAAAATTTAATAGTTAAATTGTATTTTAGATATTTTTCATAATTTTTGTATATTGTTCATCATATATTTTAGAGAACAAATTACAGAGGGAATATAAAATATTATAAGACGGAATATAAGATATTATAAGAGACAGTATTAGTATCTTTTAAGAATAAAATCTTACCAAAATAAATAATGGTATATATTTATAAAAAAAGTGAAATATTATGTTTTTAAAATTCAAAGAGTCACGTTTGTAATGTAATTATATCTATTAATTTATTTTTTATTTGACTTTTATACATCGTCTATATTTAACAATTTAATTATAATTAATTATCCGTAATTTATGGGACAGAGTATATTATTGCATCTCCAATGGAGAGGTAGAAGTCTATATGTACTTCTATCTATCACACATACATAAAATGGGTAAATATCATTGTGAAGAGGATGATGTGGCATGGGTGAGGAGTTTGGGTAGAAGTACTTCTACCCGGGTAAAAGTAAAAGACGTGTGGATTTTATTATAATTTTCTGTAACGCCCCGAAAATGAGTGCTTAAAGAAATTGAATATGTTACAAAATGAGTGCTTAAAGAAATTGAATATGTTACTCATACCAACAGATAAATCTTTTTTTCTGGTCATTCTCCTATAAGAACTCCAAAGTTAAGAACTCCAAAGTTAAGCGTGCTGGCTCTGGAGTAATTTTATGATGGGTGACCCCCTGGGAAGTCTCCCGGGTGCGCACGAGTGAGGACAAAGTGCGTTGGAAAAGACAAGTGTTGGTACAGTGGGGCCAGAATATCACTTCCGATGGCAGTCATTGGTAACCGAATCGGCTCATTAGGGTCGAGCTTCGACCCCCAACGGGTCGGGGCGTTACATTTTCATAATAAAATAATAATTAGAATATAAAATATAATATAAATAAATTGAAAGTGAGCTTATTTGTGAGTAGATACATTAAGTGAGATAAAAGTTTTTGAGGTAGAGATTAATAAATTTTGACGTGGCATAACTTCCTACCTCAAACTTCTAACTTGCATTGGAGATTAATAATTTATGTTTTTTAAATTTAAAAAGTCACGTTTTTAATGTTAATATACTGTGTATGTTTAATTTGACTTTTATAAATTGTCTATATTTAACAATATAATTAGAATTTATAATCCATAATTTATGGATTTTATATGAGAATGTGTATAATGAAAGATAATTAATCATCATAATACTCACACGCGAGTGGGGCTGGCACGAGTCGGGACAGAATATTTTTAAATAATTATCTTTATGTTTTTATTTTTTCTTTTTTAAATTTAATAATTTATGTTTTTTAAATTTAAAAAGTCACGTTTTTAATGTTAATATACTGTGTATGTTTAATTTGACTTTTATAAATTGTCTATATTTAACAATATAATTAGAATTTATAATCCATAATTTATGGATTTTATATGAGAATGTGTATAATGAAAGATAATTAATCATCGTAATACTTACACGCGAGTGGGGCTGGCACGAGTCGGGACAGAAGATTTTTATATGAGATTGTGAATAATGAGAAATAATTATTCATCCGTGATTTATGAGATACGAATTTATGATTTATACTATTGTTTTAATTGTGAAAAATGGGGAATTCTGATTGATTTAGGACATGTTTTTTTAACATAATTTCGGTCTAGTTCAGTTCAATTCATATCGCTTAAGTTCAGATTCATTAAGTTAATTTCAAAATAAATTAAAATAAAATAAATAAAAAATAATTTTAGTCTATAATATTAAACATACAATCTAATTACGGTCATAATATTATTAATATTTTTAAAAAATATTTAAAAAATTATAAAAATTATTATTATTTTTATAAAAAAAATCAATTCAGTTCTTCAGATTGCTTAAGTTCAGTTCAGCCGAAAGAACAAAAATTCTGGTAGTGTTAATACAAAATATTTAGTAATGTTTCTATTAGTCCATGTGTTATTATTGGACTCTTGAATTTATAACTTAATAGAGTGTGATATGAGAATATTATGTAAGTGTAAATTTAACAAATAAAAATCTAGCGTTCAAAATATTTTGTATTTTATTTTTTTACTTTATATGAAAATTTTCACATTAGTAATAGTTATATGTTGACAGTACCTATGTCATTCACATTATTTCCCAAGTCAAAAGGCGACATTATGAATTTGACGCATTTCAACTTTAAAGGAAAAAAATGCAATTTCAATTTTCTAAAGTTGCGAGTTTGGCTTTACTGCATGACTATAAATACTTGACTACTCCGAGTGAAGAGTCGGAAGATAAGAAAAAAAAAACAATTTGCAAAGAAGGAACCATGAAAGCTACATCATGCTATGTTTCCTTTGTCGAGTGTCTCATCCTTTCATTCGTTTTAGCACCATTTCTTACGACAACATTTGCCACCACCGTAGAGGTAATATTGCGTATAGTTGTTATTTGTTGTTATGTTAATAAAAGTATAATGATAATAATTCTCATTTGATGGGGGGGTCTAGTCGTCATATGTTGTGTACATGGGAGCTCATCCACAAGACATGATCACACTCACCGATGATGATAGAGATGATCGAGTATTGCGCAATCATATTGAGTTTCTTGGATCATTCCTAGAAAGGTTAATTAATTGCACAAGCCCTGAGATGAGAATATATATAATGGATCGATCACATATTTTCATCTTCAAAAAGTTATTTTACGTACACATATTTTACTCATACTCTTTTGATACAGTTCCGACAAAGCAAAAGATGTCATATTTTACTCTTACAGTAAACACATAAATGGATTTGCTGCAACTCTTTCACAAGAAGTGGCATCTAAATTATCCAGTAAGTGTGGGGTTTGGTGAATTCAAGTAGTATATATATGTATTGAGCTTAGAGCGAATGTTACATGATCTGCAGATCATCCCAATGTTGTATCGGTATTCTTGAATAAAGGGAAAAAATTGCACACGACGACGTCATGGGATTTTCTTGGACTGCAAAATAATGGAAACAATATTCCTGGCTCTCTATGGGAGAAGGCCAAGTTTGGAGAAAATATCATTATCGGGAATATTGATACAGGTTTGTTACTATGAGATTACTAGATTGTATTTTAATGGCATGCAGTACGTTTATGAAAATTTATCATTATACATTAAAAACATGAATTAGGTGTGTGGCCGGAGTCGAAAAGCTTTAGTGATGAAGGAATGGGGGAAATCCCTGGCAAGTGGAAAGGAACTTGTGAAAAGGATATCAACAAAAGCTTCCCGTGCAATAGGTTTTCATCATATAATTGCAATAAGTTGTCTCGTTCACTAAATCATTTTTTAATTGAAAGCAAAATCAACACCTGCTCTTGGCTGTTTAATTTGAAGGAAACTCATTGGGGCTAGATATTTCAACAAGGGATTCCTTTCATTGGTGGGACCACTCAATTCTAGCTTCTACACACCGAGAGACGTGGATGGCCACGGAACACACACCTTATCAACTGCGGGTGGTAATTTTGTTGGTGGGGCTAATGTTTTGGGTTTTGGAAATGGAACAGCAAAAGGAGGTTCACCAAGAGCAAGAGTGGCTTCTTACAAAGTTTGTTGGCCTCCCGTTGATGATAACACGTGCACTGCTGCAGATATATTGGCTGCTTTTGATATGGCAATTCACGATGGAGTTGATGTGTTGTCTGTTTCTCTTGGTGGTCCTGTTGGTCCGTTTTATGAAGATTCTATTGCCATTGGGTCGTTTCATGCGGTCAAGCATGGCATTGTTGTCGTTGCCTCGGCTGGTAATTCAGGCCCTGGTCTTGGTACAGTAGAGAATGTTGCACCTTGGATGATAACAGTTGGGGCAAGCACCATGGATCGCCAGTTTCCAAGCTATCTTATTTTCGATAACAATAGAAAATTAATCAAGGTACGATGGAAGATTAAAACAAATCTTCGATTCATTTTCTCTATATATAACACAGAACACATTTATTAATGAATCGACAGGGAGAAAGCCTTTCAGATAAATCACTGCCCCCAAATCAGCAATTCCCAATCATTTCTGCCAGAAAGGCCAAGGCTGCTAATGCAAAGGCCGATGAAGTGTAAGAACAGAACCATACAATCACTATGTGTGTCTATATTTTTATATAATGTACGTACTTAAAATATTGCAGCGAGCTTTGTCTATCTGGAACTCTGGACAGTAGCAAAGTGAAAGGAAAAATCTTGGTTTGCCTAAGGGGAGGTAATGCGAGAGTCGATAAAGGCAAGCAAGCAGCCTTAGCAGGTGCAGTAGGAATGGTTTTAGCAAACGGCGAGGACTCTGGGGATGAAATCATAGCCGATCCTCATGTTTTACCGGCTACGCATATAAGTTACAAAGACGGGGTCGCTCTTTTCTCCTTCATCAATTCAACAAGGTTAATATATTATAATGTTATTTAGTCTTTCGTTGCCTTAAAATGAATTGTGGGAATTAACATGTGAATTGAAGCTCTCCTGTGGCTAAACTCACTAAACCTACGACTAAGTTGGGCACGAAGCCAGCTCCAATGATGGCGGCCTTTTCATCTGTAGGGCCGAATCCAACGACACCAGAAATTCTTAAGGTTTTCAGCTTACTGCAAAAACATCTATCTGTCATCAAGCCAATGTTGTTTATTGTATTTCATCTGTTTGGTTTATTTTCTCGTTTTTCAGCCGGATATAACTGCACCAGGAGTGAACATTATAGCAGCATATACCGAAGCACAAGGGCCAACAGATGAAGATTCTGACAAGCGGCGTGTTCAGTTCAATTCATTATCAGGAACCTCGATGTCTTGCCCACATATCGCCGGAGTTGTCGGTCTCTTGAAGAGTCTGCATCCAGAGTGGAGCCCGGCTGCTATTCAATCTGCAATCATGACCACAGGTACGTATGTACGCATCACAAGTTATATATTATATGTCAATAATTTATCTTGATTAAAACTCGATCTCAAATTCTTGATTCGTTTCAGCAAGCACAATGGACAACACGTTGCGCCCTATTAACAATGCATTTAACGGAAAAGCTACGCCGTTCAATTTTGGAGCAGGACACGTGCAACCAAACCGGGCAATAGACCCTGGTCTCGTTTATGATTTAAGTACATATGATTACTTAAACTTCTTATGTGCCATTGGTTATAACGAAACTCAAATCCAGATGATATCTGGCAACCCGCACATTTGTCATAAGTGTATTAAACTCAACAACTTTAACTATCCTTCCATTACGATTCCCAACCTCAGTGGAACTAGCTCTGTAACTGTGACTAGAAAGGTGAAGAATGTTGGTTCTTCAGTACCGGTTACTTATAAATTAGCTCCAATTAGAAATCCACCTGGAATATCTGTTAAGATCGAACCGAATACATTGAAGTTTGAATCAGTTGGGGAGGAGAAAGTTTTCAACATCTGTGTAAAGGCCGAAAAACATGATGGTGTGAAAGATTATGTTTTTGGAGAGTTTGCATGGGTCGATGATAAAAATCACTACGTCAGAAGTCCTATTGTGGTGAAACAAAACAAATAAGAGTATATAATATATATATATATATATCTAACAGTACTATAATATGATCTTATTTTTTTACTTATTATGTAAACATTACAAATTTCGATATTCAATAAATATAAATATCCAACTTTACATATTCTCAGTGGTCTTCATCAGCTTTAGTGCTGCTAACCTAAGAGTCCGATTTCATAATTATAAGTACTTGGACTCATACAAAACATAGTTGTAATGCTGATAACCTAAGAGTCCGATTTAATAATTATATGTACATGGACTGATACAAAACATTAATTGTTGTCAATATTTCGTGTAATAATTTATAATGTTTTAGTTGACTATAAATTTATACGGAGTATCATTTTCATATATTTCAACAAACACACATTGTGCTTTAAATCTAGTAAAAAGAAAAACAAAACAAATCATACACAGTAATTTTTTTGGAGACAACACATAGTTTTACATATAAATGAGTAAAAAATATTTTCTTGATTGCTTATCACAGAAAAATCAAAAACCAGAAGCATGGGGACATTTCAATTTATGAAAAAACAATCAAATCTTTACACCGACGTTAGAAAATAAAAAACGCTAAAACACTAAATAATCCTAGTTGCAACGAAGAATAATCAAATGTACACAGTCGTCGGCATACCATGCAAATGCAACGCTCCCGCTCCTTTTGTCACGATCGAATCATTTATTTTTGCCTGTTAACACTGTAAGTTTTTATGATTGCTCAGCAACTCTACGCATGTCGATTATCCAAGTGGTATTAATATTCATCGACTCCAAAAACGCTTTCACCTTGTAACACGCCTTCTTCTGGCTGCAACATCAAAAACGGATTACAGTTATCGATCACGTATAAATAGATATCTGGATCTTTTGTAATTAGACTAAACCTCAGGGGCTCGTCTCGCAAATAAAAAAGAAGGTGAACCTGCTTGAAAGATGCACTAGGGAGGTCATCCTGGTCAAACAGATCCGATAAGGGGTTACTACAACCAAAACCCATATCATCCAATCCATCGGGAATAATAATTTTTGGTGATGAGTTGTCAGCCGTAGATGAAGGGAGCTGCTGCCCCAGATCCTTATTATTGAGAGATGGGGACGTCGTAATATGCTGCACACTCCTCTGGTCAATCGAGAATCCGGGTTGGACCAAAGCTGAAGGTACAACAACATCCACTGTGGCTTGCATACTCGTAGCGTGTCGGGTAGCATCAAAATTGGGCCCGCCATTTTCATTCTGGCTCAGACTGTTGAACGCGGCATAATTGGTAGTGGTGGTGCCCATCAATCCTGAATTACTGATAAGCGGAAATGCATTATTATCAGAAATTCCAACGAAAGGGGATGGGTGAGAGCTGGAGGCAAATGGTTGTGCCCGAAGGGTGTCGACTCCATTCCAACCAAGGCCCATATTAGGAATCATTGGCTGACGGTTCAACGCTTGGTTCCATGGTAATAAATTCCCGTGAAGTAAATTTAGTTGCATGCTATTGTTAAGTTGATGTCTCTGATTTCCAAAGGTGAATAAGTTACTCTGGTCAATCCGGGCCGTCTGGATTGTGGAGCGGCTCTGCAGTACGAGTTGGCTTGAAGAGGCGATGTTTTGGAAATCGGGTACATTGGGCGTTGTGTTCGGGTCTGTTGGCCCCGTGATAGGGATTCTACACCCATTCTGGCAATGTTCAATCTTGACCTTTCTCATATAAAGGCGATACTTCTGCATCGATCCATAACCGAGTTTGTAATAGAATAAGGTGTCTATATATGAATGAGTTATAGAATTCAAACGAAAATCAAATAATATATGAAATTACTTGTAGGTGGCTTGCGACATTTTCTCTGGTGATCCACGGGACATTCATCACTTCCAAGATTTTCTTAGGGACGGCCTCTGCAAAGACGAAAAAACAAGAAAATCGCCTTGAGATTTGATTCATACCCTCCTATATATAAAAACAAAACATCAAGTTTTTTTCTTTGTAATTTTCAAATATGTGAAGGGCTGTTTTGTAATTACTGTCTAATCCGATCAGTTTGACGGCACACAGAAACTGCTTGTGGAGCTCAGCCGTCCAAATCACCCTGGGCTTCTTCGATGCTGACGTGTCCTCCTTCTCGTCGTCA
>JACOMQ010009609.1:0-11937 GCA_014843705.1 Euphrasia arctica
CGAGTACACGACCACCGGCCGTTTTACCGAGAAGAGCGACATCTACGCTTTCGGGGTGCTGGTCTTCCAGATTCTCACGGGGAAGCGGAAGTATTCCTCCGCAATGCGGGCTTCCGTGGAGTCGGGCTCACTCGGAGACATTATCGACGCGAATCTCCACGGGAAGTTCTGCGAGCGGGAGGCTGAGGTGCTGGCAGGGGTTGCTTTCGTGTGCACGCACGAGTCTCCGGAGGAGAGGCCGTCTGTCGGAACAATCGCGGAGGAGCTGCTCGGTAGGTAACTGGATTTGACTGATTTGCCCTGATCAAGAATGCATTAGTTGTAGGTAGAGATGTTAACTAATTAACCACTTGATAATGGTGTACGATCTTGTATTTAAGATTTTTTCCATGAAGTTAAGTTCTAGCAAGTTTTATTACTCCGTATCTACGTTAAATTATTCACACTTTTATTACTTTCACACAAATATAAATAAGTGGAGGTATGAATAAGTGATATTTGTTTTTGGGTATTATTGGAGAAAGAGAACTATTGGTTTTACTTGTATTGAGATTTATAAAAGTAATATTTATTTTGAAAATTAATATTACCATTGAAATGTGCAACGAGACTGAAATATGCAACGAGACGATGGTTTTCTGCATTTTTTGAAATCGAAGATACAAAGGTACCAGTTAAAGTAAGATCCAAGATGGTTTTCTGCATTCTTTGAAATCGAAGATACAAAGGTACCATCCTGTTAAAGTAAGATCGTGATCGTCAATGCGTAATCTCTTACATAAATCAAGTGAATTTCTTTGACTGTGCAATTAAACTTAATTAACCTAATTTATTTTAAATACTATTCCCTTAGTTTTAAAACAGTTGTGGTACGTCTTTTGTTATTTACAAAAAAAGTGTGTGACAACTAGAACTAGATGATATAGGAGTAGTAATAATAAATATTATACAATACAATATTATTATTATTTTCAAAAAAATGAATAATAAAATATACATAAAATTATTTATTTTAATTATTATTTATAATTAATTATTGAACGGAATAAAAAAATTAAAATCAAAGCGAATTGAACTGGAAAATAAATTTAAAAAAAAAAACTAAAATGAGTAAAAAATCGAAGATACAAAGGTATCATCCTGTTAAAGTAAGATCGTGATCAATGCGTAATCTCTTACCTAAATCAAGTGAATTTTTTTGATTTCAATTTGTAAAATAATTTTATTTATTTGTTATTATTTTTCATTTTGTAAAAATTACATAACAAAGTAGGGATGGAAAAATATTTTACATATTATCATGATATGTGACAATTTAATTATACTCATTAACAAGATTTGTATAAACTTTTAAACATATGGAAAAATTTATAGAAATGACAATTGCCCCATATAGAAAATTGTAAATTTATAGTTTACATGTGTTTAAAAATTTATATAAATTGATAGAAATGACAATTCTCCCCTATTGAAAAATGTAAATTTATAGTTTACATATGTTTAAAAGTTTATATAAATTGATTGAAATGAAAATTGTCCCATATAAACATATGGAAAACTTTTCCATATTATCACGATATCAATTTAATGGGTATTTTTTGTCATTTATTTATTTAATTAATGCGGGAAGATTGAAAATTTCAAATATAGTTAATAACAATTCATTTTTATACAATCATTATTTATCTTCAGAAAAAAATAGTTAGAATAAGTTAGGTCATTTGTTCATATTATTTATTCATCATTATTTATCTTCAGAAAAAAGAGTGTGAATAAATTAGGTCATTTGTTCAAATTAGTAACTTCAATAACAATTCTTTGTATATGAACAATTATTATTTATTTTAAAAAATTAAGAAAAAATGTTAAAAATATTATTCCTAAATAAAATAAAAAATGTAACTTGAATCTCATTTTCTTTTTATAATGTACTAAACCACAAAATATTAAAAACAACAGTGATATAATATTATTATTTTAATAATAATATGTTTGTTTAAAAAAAATTTACTAAAATATTATCAATCCTTTAATACTTGTAATTTAGAAACATTTTATAGCCAACAATTTGGTTCAAAATGAATTTGACAAATGATTTTTCTCTGGGTATAATTTACTTTTATATAAATATATAAAATTATTATTATTATTATTATTATTATTATTATTATTATTATTATTATTATTATTATTGTTATTGTACTCCACCCATATTTATTATTTTTAAGTATAATTTACTTTTATATAAATATATAAAATTATTATTATTTATAATCTTATCTTCAATTTATTTTTCACAAATAATTATTATTTTTGTGTGCTCCACACATCCACAAATTTATTATTTTTGTTCTTCATACATAATTTATTTAAATTTATAAAATGTTAATTTGTTTGACAATTAAAGAATTTAAATAATAACACAAAAATGTTGCACAACACAATCTTAAATAATATCACGAACAAAAATGTTTGTAATGAATTCCGTGCAATTTACTTTATTTTATTATAATTTAATAAATAATGTTCAATTTAAAAGATTTTATTTTAATAAATAATCTTGCGATTTAAACACTAATATTTTTATAAGAAATGAGAAATATAAATTTAAACACAAATATTTATTAATATTAAAATAAAATTTAGATGTTTAAAAAGTAAAAGCAATCACTTTTATATATTCTTAACCAGATTTAAGGATAGTCGGCTCAAAGTATTTATATATATATTCTTAAAACCAGATTTAAGGATAGTCGGCTCAGGACTGTATGAGCCTTCAATAGTAACAGAGAGCCCAGGAGTATGCACATGCAAAAGGCGGAGATGCCACGAAATCAACCATACATACCATAAAAAAAATATGATTGAATCTTTTCCCTGGGTTTAGAGATCTTATAAAATGCATCATAAGCATTTTATGGCACGACCGGGTATCGGATAGAGGCAACCACAGTCACAAAGACATTGTCCTAAAATGGTGAATAATGTTAACATCGTTTTTTTAACAAGGAACACCAGTTCAGTTAAAACTAAAACATAATCCAATAAAAAAATGTATCATTTGTGTAAGGAAAGCAAATTAAGAAGCAATGTACCTTAGTATTCGTTTCGCATCGAATGTCGATTTGTTGGTCACGGAGCGACAGTTTGCCGGCCAACTAGAACCCGAAGCACCAAGGCAAGCAAATCAAGATACGCGCAGCAATTTTGAGCAAAATGGGTTCGTAAATCTTTACAAATTTGGGTAGTTCATCTTTAAGTGAATCGAATTGTTAGCTTTAACACTTTAGGAAAACACGCGTTAAAAATTACTACAAATATGTTTGGATGCATGATCTAAAAACTTGATATCAAAATGCACTAAATTATATATAACTGTTATATTATAATAAATTGCACGCACAAATTATGTTATATCAAAATGCAGGTAAATTCACGGGCATTTTGATATAATAAATAATATTGTAATTGGAGAAAGTCCCAATATTTTTATGCTTAAATTTTATTCTCATCGTAATTTTATAAAATTAAATTATATTACGAATGAATAGTTTAATGAAGATTCAATTGCATATGAATTGCTGATTAAATGGAAATAAATAATACAATAAATTTTTTAAAATAAATGGATGCGGGTCAATATAATTTTAGATATGATTAGAAATAAGTTTTTTTTATTATAAATTTGTGCTTTATTGATAGACTTTATACTTTAGGTTATCTCCAACCAAGAAAATAAAACGTAAACTTAAAATAAATTTAGTTTTAAGTTTACAGTCATTTTAGTCGAATGGAAAAACCAATACTCAAATTTAAAATAATATTTCCAAATTTACTTCTTATACTATTTTTATATTATTCTTTATAAATAACTATTATTTTTACAAATTAATCTATTAACTTTTGAAATTAAAAAATAATGAATATTATTTTAAGTATATATTAATATCAATTGAATAATTTAATATTTAATATAATTTTATATTATGATATGTATTTTTATTTTAATATTAAAAATATTTTTATTAAAATTTATTTGAATTATTAATGATATGATTATTAAAAAAAATTACATTTCAAAAAATAAACATTGAAAATTGAAAATCATACACTACTATAAAATTATTGATTTAATTTATAATTGTAATAAAAAATTATTCAAGAATTATTTTTATTTACTTTAAAACGTAGACATACTTCAAATACCATTGATTATTGAAAAAAAAGACTTATAAAAAAATGATCGATCAAATTAAGTTCTATACTGTAAAATTTTTATAAATTAATTACCTCGCAATGTGAATTTTTATTAATTTAAGAAGATTATTAATTTATCGAGTATATTTTTTTTTCATTTAAAACACCAAATTGGGACGGAGAAATTTATTAATTTAGAAAAATTATTAATCTATTTAGTATTAATTTACAAAAGTTTTACGGTATATACTAAAAAATTTTGATTTTTCTAAACGCTTATTTTGATAATTAATATTAAATTCTTAAATGTTTAATTATGATAATTACAAACACATTTATTACGCGAAAAAAAATTGAATGTTTGCATTAATTAACTCACATATCAGCAACCCAATAAGGCTAGGGAAATGTTATTTTAGACTTAATTTTAATACAATTTGGTTCAATTCAAATTACTTCAATTTCTGTTTTAAATATAAAATATAGTTACGATTATAATATTATTAATATTTTAAAAAAATATTTAATAATTTATAAAAATTATTATTTTTTTTATAAAAAAATTAATTTAGTTCAGTTCAAAAAAAATATTTAATAATTTATAAAAATTATTATTATTTTTATAAAAAAATTAATTTAGTTCAGTTCAGATAGTTCAGTTCGACATGTCCTAAAAAATGAAATAGTAATTTAATTATATTTATTTACTTATTTAATTATTCTTCTCGGGCAGAATCTGTCTATTTAGCATGTCTCATTATATTTTATTGTAGATTATATTAAACTTTGATAGTTGTTTAAATTTGATACTCTTTACTTTCCATAAAAGTTGAAATACTTAATTTTTTGGTGTCCAATCATAGTTAATATATCTCAAAAAATAAAATAAATATTTTTACTTTTTTATTTTTAAATAAAATTTATTCATACTTCATCTATCTCATTTTTTAACTTTACTCACAATGTGGAACAATAATTCAATTTGTAAAAATAAATTTATTCATTTGTTATTATTTTTTTAATTTATAAAAATTATATCACAAAGTATGCATGAAAAATATTTTTCATTTTATACCAAGGACAATTTAATCATCATTTACACATCAATTTTTATAAAATTTTAAATATACAAAGTTTAGTTTATGAGTAATTTGTAAAATAAATTTATTCATTTGTTATTATTTATTAAATTATAAAAATTATAGCACGAAGTATGCATGGAAAAATATTTTTCATTTTATGCCGATGTGAGACAATTTAATCATTATTTAGACATCAATTTATATAAACTATTAAATATAAAAGTTTAGTTTATGAGTAATTTGTTCATTTTATTTACAAATAATAACTATTTATTCTTTATTTATGAATATTTAAATTCTTTTATGTTTTGCTGATGTGGGACAACGGTACACCATGAACATTGAAGAGGATTGATTACACCAAAACTTGGTATTTTATATATTGCTGATTTACAATTACATACTGTATATATATAGATCAAAAACATATACTATAAGACTTATTAATTGACTAAGCTTTGATGAACCTCCCGACCGATCGAGGATCTAACCCTGAAAACGTGCTCTTCCCCGGTGCATTTATCGACCTTGACGACCCAATTACTCTTGCTCTTCTTCTTCTTCGTCTTGGACGACAGCAACAAGCCCTCACCGATAGGCAAAAGCTGCGTCTTCAAATCACTGTTCCTCCACGTCTCCTTGCGAAACGCATTGTACCCCATCACGATGGTGCTGCAGGCCTTTTCTTGAAGTCCGGTTATGATGGACTCGTGGCTTTCCAGATTGCAGTCAACGGCTACAAAGTCGAGCCCCTCGAAGCAGTCGTCGTCGGACAGGAGGAGCTCCTTGGCATTCCCCACCGCGAATTCCACGTTGTAATTATTAGCGCCGAGAGTGAGTTTGGAAGCGTGGAGGTTGTCTTGGTCGGGGAGAATGCAGACGATGCGGCCGCCGGTTTGTTGGGCTGCTGCCGCTAGAGCCAGGGTGGTGGAGTCGGCCGAGCCGCCGCATGCGACCGCCACGAATCGGGAGTTGTTGCCGGCAGCGAGGGCGGAAATGAACTCGGCTCCGTTCGGCTCGTCTCTTGTGGACATTCCACCCTTTCCCTGAAGGATAGAGGTTCGGAGGTAAGCGTTGGTGGCGTTTTCAGCTGACCAGGAAGCCATTGTGATTATATATGGAATAATTAGGTTGACTGATGAAATATTATGGGATTGTTTTTCTTGTATGGAAATGAAGGTGATTTATATTATATATATATAGAAGCAAAAAACAAGAGTGCTGCAGGGCGCGCGCATTAGGGTTATAGCATGTGGGACTCAGCTGTCGATCTATCCAACTGGCTAGCTACTCATCACTACTTTCCAAAAGGATAAATATAATACATGCCCAACTTGTATTATGTTATATCTCTTTTCTTTCTCTCGTTGCAAAAACATATACTTGTAGTCTAAGCCAGTTAGATATTACAGTCGTTTTTTTCTTAATTCAATCACTTATGTATATTCTGAAATCTGATTTTCAGTCTGATTACCCGGAATTTATCATAATCTCCTAATGAATGAATGAAGTTTTGTTGGGTGATGTGCGTTTACATTAAAAAATTAAACAAGTCTTGATTCGGTTCGAAACTTTATCGGACTTCCGTAAAGTTTTTACCGTGAATCTTGGTTCCGATACGGTTTTTGACCAATGAACACCAGCTATATACGGCCCTACCAATAGTGGCGTGCATGCATCGATCTACGAGGCCCTGTAGATCCATGCACTTGTACTCCTACAACATATATATATAAACTGAAAAGGAAACAAGGTCTGAAGAAACATAGTGGTTTCTGGTTTCCAGTGCCTCCTGACAGGATAACACAAGATGTAGATCAGATCAACTTAATTGTTTTCCTTCACAAACAAACAACACTACTAATTCTATAATATATACGCTTTATGTCCCTTGGTCGACGATTCCTTTTTTATTTTTATTTTTTTTAATGAGGTCCCCATCTGTCGTCTTTCTGATCTATCCATTCGATCAGATCATCACCGGTGGAAGGAAAATGAATGAATATATACCAAGGAGTTGGAGCTGGTCGTTCATTGTAGCGGCAAGAGGAAGCAAGGTTTCGTCTATACACTAAATCTACGCCTAGATTCTTGGTGCCGTTCGGTGCATCTTGGTAATATAAAAAAAAATGGAGAAAAGTTGGATACATATATATAAGGCCATATATAAATAATAATAGTGTCTGAATTTGGATCACATGCACGACGCACCAACTGTACATGAATTAAAAATATTGATAATGAGTAAATGGTACGTAGATCGAATCTTGAGTAGTAGGCACACGTGCATATATATGTCCACGCTCCTGCAACTCTCACATGGCTGGGGAGAGGAGTATATAACTAGTTGTGTATACAGCGCCACTCATTTATTTATTTTCAACTGTTTATCGACCGACTGGAGATTCGGTCGTCAATATTAATTTTCTTCCATTTTTACTCGTGAAATAACAATCAGCGCTCGAGTCAGCTGAAGTGCAACACAAAATCCAAGTACTACCTTCTTCTATATATGTACATTTGAACAGTAATTTGAAAATGGCAGTACATTTGAACAGTAAATCAGCGGATTCCAACATTATATCCCCGAGCCTCTCTCAGTATTACTATTTGATCAAGTATATTGAATTTCAATTTAAGGAATTCTTGTTATTCGTATTTATGTATTATCATGGATGTACCTATAGTAGATTCATATAATCTATGCACCTACTATTTTTGTCACGGAGTAGTATAGTAATTAGATAATTTTATTTATTTGGCATTTTTGAAATTTCAATTTAAATTAATTAATTATGTTTTACAAAAATTAATTTTGGTATTAATTACAATTATTTATATATTAATTAGTTCAAAATAATTAAGGAAAAATAAAAAATAAAATATTAATAAGTATTAATTTTCAGTAGGCCGGTGTGCATCAAATTATAATTAGTTTAATTATATGCGTACCAATAATTGTATAATTATATTAGACTAATAATTGTATACATCATACGACATTAATTGTACAATAATATTTCGGGTCCTAGGAGACAATAATTAGTTTATAAATCTCGTTTTCATGCACATATTTAGTTTATATTAGTAGCTACAAATTTAAAAAATATATATACAGTATATCAATCTTTTTTTGTATCGTATATAGTTAAACATACAATACAAAACTGCGGCCCCATACTGATGATCTTGTTGTGTCTGATGGATGTTGGAGGATCTGTATATACGTATATGGACAAGTGATGGTCCATGAAAGATTGTGGATAAAATAATTCATCATGCAATGCATGTGTTGTAGGTACGTAGTACATCAGTACACTGTACATATATGAATCAATTTAAAAGGTAATTCTTCGATTCGATCAATTAATTCTTGTAGCTATATATCTACAGTAGCTAGGAAACATGGTGGTATGGGTTCGAGTTTGAACCACACATGAACTTACTCATGTCATGTGTAAGCACAGCAAGTGTTGAAAAAATGAGCCTGTCGCGAGGAGTTTCAATTTGATAATTCTTACGCTCAATTTTAAATACTATTGAATGAAAATTTTATTTTCAAAATTTTAGTTAAATAAAAAAGAATTTCAAATGAAATAGTGTCTTAATTACGTAGGAAAGTATGTATTGTGTAGTAAATATATACAACGAGAGTACTCTATTATATAAATATATATTGCACATTTTGCTATTTTATTTTTTTAAGTATTATTTGTCGTTGACAAAATAATATAATAATAATAATAAGATATTATTATAATTATCATTAGTAACCACTGAATATTAAATTTATACTTATATAATTTCTAAATCTCTTCATGATCAATAAAAAAATAAAAAAAGTTTAATATTGTTGTGTTCACACTATAAATTATTTATAAAATAATATTATTTAACTATAAATTATAAATAAAAACAATAATATTATTATTAAGTCAAAATTTATACATTAATATAATTTTTTGGGAGGTTTTTATAATTCCACGATTTAAAATATGTAATTCTATATGTTTTTAATTTCTTTCCATTTGCATTTTTTTTATTCACATCAAACATATTCTCCTCCTATTCTCAAATTTCAACTAATCCGCTAATCTTCCAAGAATAAATAATCGGACACGTTTCATAGAACATCTCGAGATCAATTCGGCAGGTATTCCATGTTCTCATACTTCAATATTTCTGCGTATATAGATTCGTCGGTTTTTTTTATCTTTTCCAAATTTTCATTATGCATTTTTTTTCGTTTTTCTCTAATTAAAATTTAGATTTTTTTTGCAGAATCAAATTCAAGTATAATTAATAATAGATTGTTTTTTTCAATATCTCATAAATTGAATTTGAATTTTAGCTTACCGTCCGTTTGGAATGTGATTCTTTTCAGTAAGTGTAGAATTGATACTTGACAAACGATGACTATGGAAAGGTTTGCATATTTATTTGCTAATTGCAATGTTAATCGATCATAAGAGAAATAAGTTAACTTTTTCTATTTTACAGTTCTATTTTCGATGAGCTAATTACGTACGGGCCGCAGTCGGAGTGGTTCTCGACCTTGATCTGTCCCCTTCACAGCTTAATCACGATTCTCGAATATTGCTCTCTTCGTTCTATATTTTTTCCACTGTAGGTGAGATCAATATGATGGTGTCGAATTTTTAAATATTAAAAATAAACAATAAATAAAATATTTTTTATAATGAGATTTTATACTTTATTTTCATAATTTTATTATTATTTAGTTGAGAATGAAATATAATTAAACCAAAAATAATAATTATTACTTATCAATTTAATTTAATAGATTACCTCATATACTTTTGAAATTTGAATTATATAAAAAAATAGTTGGCTTATAGAAATAATAATTCAACAATTTAATTTAATTGTTAAATTAAAAACTTATTTCTCTTAAAAACTTTAATTTTTTTTATTTTATTTGTATTTTTATTATTTTATAAATCGATAATATTTAATTAAATTGTTAATTTTATAATTTTATTTAAATTTTGGGAGGTCCATCTTGTCTGATCTCAACCAGAATATAAATTATCGGAAGGAGATTCCCCTAATCCCGTCTCCTGGTCCACTCTATGAATTAGAATGAGAGTATAATTATGAAATAAAATAAAATTTTCATGCATCAATTCATAAAAAATTCCACGTGCATTCCACGGGCATCAATACTAGTTGAATTAATTGTATTACTTCATATTTATAATTAGCTAGGTGATTTGAATATTGGACGTTACAATTTGTGGTCATGCAATCCAAATTTAACGAACCACCACCTTCAACAATATTTTTTATATAAAGTGCAATCGATTTTTGTATAAAAACATAAGAAAAAAGATGAACAAGGAAATTGTTTGAGAATATACAGATGCATTTCCGAGCAATTGCTATCGTATTTCTTTAATTTCTCGTTTCTTTGATTTTCGATAATATTTATTACACAACATCCCAGTTAGATTTGAATAAATATTTTTGCTTTATAATCTTTGTATCTTGAGAAATAAATAAATTGTCAATACATGAAACCTCAATTTATGTATTTAATTTCTTCCCTCTTCTCCTCTAATAGAGAGATAAATACAGTTCCAACACAAAAGATATCACGCCAAGCTAGCTAGTGCATTGCATGTTGATATGTAGCATTTGTAATTAATAAGCTTGAAAATATGTTCAAATTATAGCATGATATTGTAGTAGATTAGTAAGTGTGGCAAAACCTGTACTAGTGGACTTTCACTAGGTTAATGAAATAGCTTTTAAATATTTTAAAGTTTATTAAATTAATTTTAAGGACTTAAAATATCTTTTAAAGGATTGAAAAGTGTTATTATAACATAATCTTTAAGTCATGTTGAATATTTGTTAAATATTTTAAATAATTTTAAGGTGATTTGAAATTCCTCCAAATCATTTAAACATTTTAAATTGTATGTCTATTTTTTTTAAGAAACTTGAAATACATGTTAATTTTTTTTTAAAGGGGGAATCATGGATCAGGGCATTTGTAAGAGTATAATTACATGTACTACTTATATTTTTCCCAATTTTTGATATAGGGCAGTGTTCCATTATTAACCTTTTCAATGTTTATTAATTAATATAACTACGTATGTAAACATAAAATACCAAAAACAAAGAGATATTTAATATATATGAGATATGAAATAATTGCGGTAGAATTCTATATTAATATCTCCTTGCCAAAATTTGCTATGTAGCTGAAGGTTTCAAACCACCCCACAAATCCCAAACTCGGCGAACGAACCCCAACAAAAAAACCTTTGACATGACAATCAATTTGTGATATTTGTGATATTTTACAAATTCTTGTTATGTAATTCAAATTACAACTTCATAAAATTTCTAGGTTTTTTATTTCAATTTTTGTATTTTAATCATTTTGGGAAAATTTTAGTTGAATTTGAATTTAGTAAGACTATCTAAAAAAGGTTCATTTTCTTCAATATGTCATATTGGTTTACCATTACATATCTATGATAGATATCTATACATTTATGATAGATATTTATATATTTATGATAGATATCTATGATAAATATATATATATCTATGATAGATATATTGATATGAAATATCTATGACAAATATATATTGATATGTGTAAATCTATGATATATATATA
>JACOMQ010009610.1:0-11935 GCA_014843705.1 Euphrasia arctica
CCTATATATACCTCCTACATGTAACCCTAAATTATTATCTCAATACACTTTATTTTGTTCTTCTATCGTTTATTCTCTATAGAGAAGGGACAACCCTTCTCAATATTTATCACCTATAAATTCTACAAACCCCAGTTTATAGGTGTAACAAATCTATCAAATTAGAAACGATTAGGATTAAGAATAAATCATTTTTCTAATTTAGGACTCCTAAATTAATAAGGATGTTCGGGCCGTTTTTATCTCATCACAAATCTAACTTGCTGGAATCGGAGGTCACAAGAAACGACACCAAAACTTATTTATTTATGTAGAAGGATAATAGATCGAGGGTGCAGAAAATACGAAACACAAAAACTAGGCATGAATGCCCCTTTTTCAGGATATTATTACTCTTATGGAGTTTTTGACAATAGCCTTTTGGAAATGAATTTTCCATCATTTTACAAGTGTTTTTTCTCCCCCTTTTTACATGTAAAGAACACTTATTTATAGGCACTTATGCATGTGCTCACTCTCTCACCACTTGACACTTATTTAGCCACCTAGCAACTAGCACCCTCATATGACAAGTATTTCACATGCACTAGACATGTGTTAGACATGGATTAGACCAAATATTCCACTAACTATATTGATCCACTTGCTGCTGCTTCCCCGGGAGGTCACCTGCTATTGGCCGACGACTTCTCTGACACATCTCTTGATACTGCCCCGGACAATCTTTCTTGGGCAATCTCTGGGCTCGCCTGGTTTTTTCCTTTGACTTTTTTTAATTTTGGATTGGTCTTCAGTTGACTCTTCCTTCGATGACGTGGCACCGGTCTTCTGGACACATGTCGGTGATGAATTTTTATGGTACAACAAAGGAATAGAATTATATTCCATATAATTCTAATTCCCTAATTAAAACAAATAACCCGCAAAAACACCCACACGAAAATAATCTAGAAATCATTCTGCGCCCACAGAATCGTCGTTTTCGCGTCTGACCCCTTTTTCACGTCTTTCGTGCCCGCCGATTTGTCTTCCGCACCCGCTGCCCTCTTTTCGCGCCCGCGAAAATAGGGAAAATATCACATATAATCCTATTCGAAAGTCAAATTCAATAAGTAGTCTTTTATCTTTAAATATTATCAAAAATAGTCCTTTGACCTGCTACTATAGGTTAAATAATGACGTGGCACAGGGAGAGACTTATTAAACCGGTCAATTTTGTTCCATAATTTAAATAAATAAAATGTTGAACAAGGAATCGAACCTATTAAAAATTAGTTGCTCATAAACTCACTGCACCATGAACATCAAATATTAATATTTTGAACCATTAAAATATTTGTACTATTAATTAATTATACTAATATTAAATAAATAAATAAATCATAAAAGTTAAAAAGAAATACTAAAATAAATAAATATTATAGTATAAAATAAAATAATATAAATTTTAAATTAAATACATAAATAAAATAAATTATTAAATTTTTAATTAAACACAAAAGTCATTTTATAAATAAATTAAATATTAAATAAAATAAAAAATTATTTTAATATTATATTAAAAATAAATAATAATTTTTATAATTTTGGGTATTAAATTTAAATAATTAATTATTAATTAATAAATTTAAAATACTGAATTATTAAATTTGAATTATTTTATATTTAAATATTTTAAAATTTTAATTTCTATTATTATGTTTTTTGATTAATAATTATTTTTTTACCATTAATTATTTAATAAATGTGAACTAATGAATTATTAAATTTAAATTTACTATATAATTTATTAATTTTTATTATATTTTTTAATCAAATTTATCATAAAATTTAAATTAATTGATATTTACTAAATTTTAAAGTTATAATTATAAATTAATTAATTTATTTTTTTCATATTTTTTAATGAATTATTATTGTGATTAAATATTAAATGAAAATTATTTTATTTTTTTATCAAATAAATATTTACATTATATTATCATTTAATATTTTTTATGTTTTAATTCAATTATTTGGCATGGTAAATTTTCGATTTCAAATTTTAATAGACTCGAGTTCGTACCTCATGGGGTTCAATTTTAATTTTTGTTTTTAGGGTAACCTATTATAGCAAGTTAAAAGACCAACTGTGATAAATTTAGAAGATAAAGGACTACTTATTGGAAATAACACACAAATCGGACGAAATGTGATATTTTCCCGCGAAAACACATTAGCGTCCCTTTTTTGCGTTTCGGTTCGAGTCACATATTAACAAATCTTCACTTTGACGAGAATCCCCGCGACTCCAAGTCGCCCAACCTCAAACGATCATAGACAAATTTTTCTTCTTCCACCCATCCCCGCAGAGCTCACTCAAAACATGAGCAACCTAAGTCTGAACCGCACCAAACTTAGTACAAGAATGCGAAGTTGCACCGGTCATCCCTTGGGTACCACCACACAATCTTGAAATTACGTCTTCGACGTAGTATACCAATTTTTCGTGAAATTGGCTAAGTATGAAATACTTGACGTGTCAAACTCAGCGCAATGCAATTCAGCGCAATTCGACTCAGCTCAATGCGCTCAGGCGCTCAGACTCAGCTCATACACCCAGACACAATGCAACTCAGACGCTCAGCGCAAAGCAACTCAGACGCACAACGCAATGCAACTCAGAAGCACAGCGCAATGCAACTCAGACGTAGTATACCAATTGAAATTACGTCTTCGACGTAGTATACCAATTTTTCGTGAAATTGGCTAAGTATGAAATACTTGACGTGTCAAACTCAGCGCAATGCAATTCAGCGTAATTCGACTCAGCTCAATGCGCTCAGGCGCTCAGACTCAGCTCAGACACCCAGACACAATGCAACTCAGACGCTCAGCGCAATGCAACTCAGACGCTCAGCGCAGTTGCAGACGACTCAGCGCAGTTGCAGACGACTCAGCTCAGTTGCAGACGTCTCAGCTCAGTTGCAGACGACTCAATGCGCTCACACAGTTCAGCTCAGTTGCAAACTTGAAGTAATGTAAACCAATAGGGTTTGACACAAAAGTTTATGTAATTGATTTCATTTCATTGAAAATAAAACGAAAACTATTACAAGAAGAGAACGGTAGACAAACGAATACTAGAGGCAGTCCAAGTGACGCAGCACTCCCACACTCTAGAATCCCAACACTTAAACGCTTAGAGCTAAGTCACATAACCCTAGTATGTTGCGTCAAGCGAACAACACTACAACGAAAACTCAAACACGGTGCGCACAACACGACACCTGAATTCTCCAACTAAAACAAACTAAGCAAAGACCTAATTCGGAAAGTGTATCGGGAAAAGTGATTTTCCAAATTGGGGTCTCGGGTATTTATAGGCGTCTTGCACGTGTAAGCACCGGAGTTCGCACGTGTAAACGCCGGGCTGACGTCACACGAAAATTCTTGACGTCAAGCTTCCGGAATCTTCGAATCTTCGAATCTTCGAATATTGAATCTTCGACTCTTGATTCTTGAATTCTTTGAGCGCATGAATTCTTGAGCGCTTCAACTTTTACTCAGCTCCAATGCACCTCAACGCTTCAACTTCACTTGATCTTGAAATTCTTCTAAGTGTTGAAGTTGAACACATCGTCATCTTCATTGCATGGAAGAAATGTTGATGCAGCGCTTTTAGAATCTTGCACTCCTGAATTCCGGATGGACACCTCAACATATGTAGCGCAAGAGAGCGCAGCGCAACACATGCGCTCGTCACACGATTTGGAGCGCATTCATGCGCTCGCCTACGCCTCGGAGCGCAAATGCGCTCAGCGCTCTTCTGGTGCGCTCATGCGCTCGGCGCTCCATGCGTTCGGGCGCTTATGCGCGCTTATGCGCTCGGCTTCCTGGTTTGAGCGCAAATGCGCTTGGTGCTCCGGGCTGGGTGTTCATGCGCTCAGCTGTTTACCTGCATACACAACAAGCAACAAACACACAAACGAGTCGACGCCAAAACATACATTAACAAATCTCCATTCTCAAATCTCGCATTCCCACTACTATCAACACCCCTTGCATTCGCTATTTCTTCAGTGCTATCCATAGTACGCCTAGGCTCGATTCTCCAAAGTTTGAATACTATTCGGGTTAGTATTCCCGGTGTCCCCGACACCATCACACATGTATGACCTTTAATGGTGAACCCAACTCACCTTTCAGCGAATGACTACCTTGGGGAGAGGCAGTTGCCCACGTGGAAATTGTGTTGCCGCATACAATCCACCAATCTCTCTCTCGCCTCGTAAAATAAGTCGCCCCAACTTACTTTCAACACTCCACCTTTACCGAAGTTGGTACTCATTTCCTTTAGTGTTATATGTTTAGTTGGTTGGTTGGAGAGCTAATCTGTTAGCTCGGGGATGCGGTGGGGGTTTCATTCCCTATGCGCTTTACTGTATCATACACTTTTAATTTTTTATGTGATTGACTTTTACCTAAAAAAAAGTTGGTACCCATTCGGATCTAAGGTCTGAGAGAGATAAAATTACTATTCTGGACCGGAACGTACCTTCCAGTGTCGAGGGTTCGAAATATGCGCATCGAACATCTTGATTCTCACAGTTCCCGTGCCACGTATCGTTCACACGATGTTTCATACCCCATGACCGTCATTCCACCGACACTCTCATCAAACCTGTCAAACAAATCCATGTTTCGACACATGTGATACGAACATCCAGAATCCAAGATCCACCCATCACTCGTTCCCCAAATTAGAGACAACCAAAATTTTCCCATCGATGAAACCTCCTTCTCCGAAATCGGCCACCTTCGATTCCTTCTTCGATTATTCAGGGCCTGACAGTCCCCCTTCACGTGACCTTTTTTCTTGTAGTAGTGACAAACCCCCTAGAAGAAAATATGAAATGTTGTGTTTTCTCTTTATATAAATAAAATGTTGTTCGTTTTGTGTTTTCTTCATATAATTAATACAATGTTGTTTTTATCTTTTTTTCATTTAGTAATCACTTCTTGTTATGAATATTATTAATTAGTGAATGACTAGTTTACCATTTCTTGGTGAACAAGACAGAAACCCTACTTTTTATCCTATTTAAAGGGGTCTCCCCATATGAATGAATACAAGTTATCAGCACGTTATCAGCACGAAATCTCTTTATACTCTTTTCATTCTCTCTCTTTATACTCTATTATTCTCTCTCAATTCTCTTGAGTTTATAACACGTTATCAGCACGAAATCTCAACCGCGTTCTTCCAAGATCCGAACTCAAAGGCAAGAGTTTATATGTTTGTTTATATTCATTAATAATTATAAATATATCTACTTCTCCTACATTCTTATTAAATTCAAATGTTCCCGAAGAACATTATAAACTGATATTTCTGAAGTAATATGATATGTTCACGAAGAACATTATAATCTAATATTCCTGAAGTAATATCATATGTTCCCGAAGAACATTATAATCTGATATTCTTGAAGTAATATCAAATTAATTAGTAAATCGATTAAATTTTTAATGTTCCTGAAAAACATTGTGATATGATATTATAGAAGAAATATCAAAATTAAATGTTCCTGAAGAACATTGTGATATGATATTCCTGTAGAAATATCAATATCAAATTTATTATAATTATATACTAATAATATCGAATAATATATTCGAAAATTCACCGTGAAAGATCCACTAGCTTTGTGGAAAAATTTAAAAGAACGATACGATCACCCGAAGTTGGTCGTATTACCAAAATCGTGGCATGATTGACTCCACGTTCGATTACAAGATTTTAAATCTGTTTAGGCTTATAATTAAGCTATCATGAAATCCAACTCACAAGTTTGAGTCACATTATAATTTGATATTCTTGAAGTAATATCAAATCAATTATTCTTAATATATCAATTAAATTGAATGTTCCTGAAGAACATAAACTCTGGTTTAAATATTACATTGATCGTTCTGGAAGAACATCATGATTTGATATTATTCGATAAATATCAAATTAAATTGCTCCCGTAGTAGCAATAATTTTGGAAATATCAAATTAAATTGCTCCCGTAGTAGCAATAAATTTTAAATGTTCCCAAAGAACATTATGATATGATATACCCGCAAAAATATCAAATCAAATTGCTTCTGGTGTATCAATTAAACTTTATATTTTAAATCGATATTGATATTCAAAATATTCTTGAAAGAATATTAAATTGCTCTCAAAGAAGCAAAGTCTAAACATTAAATGTTTTTTTTGAATAAATTGCATCATGATACTCATAGTGAAACGTCTCGTTGAAACAATGATTACATATGATTATATGAATTATCCCTGAAGGATATTTTTGAAAATCGAGAACAAATGTATCGTATTATGTGGGTACTCATGGAATATCGAAAAAGTCGATTCCAATTACATGCTATTTTTGAGAAAATTATATATTGAGATTTATGTTGATCTCCGAAGGATCATTGTTAAACCTAATATTTTGATCTCGAATGATCATTGAAAAGATATTGAATCCCGAAGGATCATTGGTAAAGATATTGTATCCCCGAAGGATCATTGGTAAAGATACTGTTATGCAAATAATGACATATTAAGAGTGGGCTCCGGAAGAGCTTACTAATTATCCCCACGGGTACTGCAAATGTACTTAAAAATTAAAATGATGCATATCATGATTATTATTAAGTGCATGGAAATAAATCAAATATTTCCCATCTGCGAATTAGTATGCAACTTATATTCATATCACCACGAAAGTGTATTTTTATGAACGAGCATAATATCTCGAGCCCACGATCCAGAAGATCAGTTTATAACAATTACGCTGATTTGCATATTTAACGAAGATCATTTTCCGGCATTAGGGGAGATAAGAATATGAAAGATATAAATGCCGAGAAATTTCATTGAATGAAAAAGATCTTTAATTCCACGCACCAATCAATTGAACCCGAAGTTCATGAAAATAAGTAACTTGCAATATGCAGCAAGTAATCTGCCAAATTAATGAAGGTGTGACAAAATCACATATATTTGTGATAAATGAACTATAAGAGTTCAAATACCAAAGAGATCAACTCAAATGTTGATTCTAATATACGCCTGAAGTGTAATAGATCGATCTTAAGATATAAAATAAATCTGCGGAAAAACAAAGAAATTGAGTCACCCTCAAAATCTCCTGAAGAGAATTAGATGGAAATCCCATTAAAAAAGCATGTGCACATGATAATAGAAAATCGTGGGATTGCGGAACAACCAAATTAAAAAATTTGGGAAATGATGAAATATTTGGTTGATAGAATTGTCATCAACATGGAAAAATAGAAAGTCGTCATCGACATATTTGCCTCAAGAGTTGCTCTAGAAAATTTGGATCCAAAACTCAAATCAATGATAGTGTGCCAGCAGCACTCGAAAAATAAGAAACGAGCAATTGAGGTTGAGCATGACTCGCTAAATAAAAGAGATATTTTGACTCTATAATACACACCTCAATATATTAATCTAGAAGGATATATGTGGGTGTTCGTACGAAAAACGAATAATGATGTGGTGAGATATAAAAGCGAGATTAGTTGCTTAAGAGTTTTTCGCAGAAACTCGATATTTTTAAGGATGACATGTAGTTCCGCTACTTAATATTTATGGCAGCAACAACGATAGATATATGCATCAAATGTATGATCTTACAAGTAAAATATCATGTTACATATGGACAAAAATGATATTGAATATAAGGTCCCGAAGACCAGTGATTGGTCCCAAAGACCAATGATTTTACTCTTTTTCCCTCTACTAAGTTTTTCCCACAGGGTTTTCTTAGTTAAAGGTTTTTAACGAGACAATCACTACAATATAAATGTGAATGCCATGTACTCTTTTCCTCGAATATTTTTTCCTACAGGGTTTTATAACGAGGTTTTTAACGAGGCATGTACATCAGTCGATAATAATGAGGACATCAGAATGTTCCATATGAGTTTGTTTTCGAGATAAACTGAGATATTGAACATGAAGTTCAAATGATTGTGAATTGAAGTTCACATTATTCATTTGTCAAGAAATGTATATTGAACACTAGACGCATATAAAATACTCCAGAAGAGTTACCGGCCGGTTATAGCAATTGCGAATGCTCTAGTCAATATAGATGTCTGGTAAAGGCATGTCCCAAAAGGACGAAAAATATACAATAATACAAATGAATGTGAAACTCGACAATTCGAAGGTTGGGTCCTGAAGACCAAAATTTATAACTAAGTTTATCCTATATGGTTTTATTAGTTACAGGTTTTAATGAAACTGATTGATCACAAATAACTATTTTCAAAAAAGTCAAAGATCTTCGGTGATTACAATCAGAGGGAGCAAGCTGTACTCTTTTTCCTTCGCTCAGGTTTTGTCTCACTGGGTTTTCCTGGCAAGGTTTTAACGAGACAGCAATCCTGTAAATAGTCATTCAAGGGGGAGTGTTATGAATATTATTAATTAGTGAATAACTAGTTTACCTGAATACAAGAATATACAACAATTTTTTTCTCTTTTCATTGTCTATTTTTATACTCTATTATTCTCTTTCAATTTTCTTGAGTTTATAACACTTCTAAAATATTCAAAAGTAATGTACTATTCAAAAGTAGAAGTAATGTACTACAATTAATAAAGTAATGTACTACAAGTGAGATTTTTTTTTATATAATTTTTGTATATATAGGGTGTTAGCTAGTAATTTTTACAATTCTTATACAAATTCAAGATATATTCAATGACTTCAAGAACTGGTTAATAGAGTTTAGAAAATGTGAATTAAATTAAAATTATTTTAATTTTAAATTTTTAATGAGTTAAAAATAGATTTCGCGTAATAAGTGAAAGTAGGCATCGCGTTATGTACCGTCCGGTGATCAAGCTGAGGGCTCTCGATTCAAAAGTCTATCAGTCAAGTCAAGACATGAGGTCGTACTTCTTTTTCCCCAATGCGTTGAGAAAATTTGTACCTATTTTCTTAATTTTATTGGAATATTATAACTCATGAAATCATACATGACGTACATAAACAATACTAGTAAATCAACTTATAAAAAGTTGATATTTTAAGATTTTTTTTGTAATTTAAATACCTTCTGACACATTTATATATAAATGATATTTTTTGCAATTAAATATGTTTATTTGTTAAGGTCCAATGATTATTCCATAACATGGTCACGCTAAATTAAACAGAACTTAGCTAATCCCTAATAATATATTAATAAATTTAATTTTATCTCTGCACATGAAATAATCCCTAATAATATATTAATAAATTTAATTTTATCTCTGCACATGAAATTCTATGATTAGGATAGGAGTGTGGTCTAATTTATTCTTAATTTTATTGGAATATTATAACTCATGAAATCATATATGACGTACATAAATAATGTAGTAAATCAACTTATAAAAAGTTAAGATGACATAAATAATAACAGACCCCTAAAATCCTAATATAGCTAGATCGACCCCTTAATTCTTCTCTCGTGTTGAATTTGAGTTTTAGGCGTGTTTATAATAATAATAATAATAATAATAATAATAAATTGAAAAGATGTGTGTATATATAAATGTATGCACCTCTCCTTGTTCATTCATAACCATTAACCACAAATCATTCTCTCTTCTTTTAAGTTATATATACTACATTAGTTCTTTTCAAAAAAACAACAAAAAAAAAAAAATGGTATTTCTCCTCCGGTTCATGGTCGTCTTCTTGCTCACCATTGTTTGTCATGCGGGCATAACCCTCGACTTGGTCCACAGGGACCACGTAGCCTCGCCCCAACTGTCTCGTGCCGATCGCCTTAGTCAAATGGTTCGCAGGGACATGCAACGTCGAGCGAAGTCAACATGCATGAGCAGGAGCCGGACGATGGAAGAAGACTCTGCGACCACCACCACAATATCATCAGGCCAAGATTACGGGATGACTGAATACTTTGTGAGGCTTAATGTCGGGACACCTCCACAGGCGGTTAACATGATTCCAGACACCGGGAGCGACATGAACATGTTCAAGTGCCGTCTCAACGGAAAAGGATTCTCTAATGGCTCTTTTTTCAATGCTGATAATTCCACTTCTTTTACTAGCATACCTTGTGATACATCCCTCTGCCGTAACAATCTTACGTATATGGTAACCCGTGATCCTCAGGCGAAACCGACCTGCATTGGGACGACTTGTGCCTATTCCAATTTCGGGTACGTAAATCGTAATCTTAATTTTATTTCTGTACGTTCGATTGGATTAAGAACTCTGGGCTCACATATAAGTTATACAACCTTATCACCTTAACAAAACCTTTTAAAGTGTTACTGACCCAACTTTGACAATTTATGTAAACTATATCTATGATCGATATATATGTAGGTACATGGACGAATCGTCTACGAGCGGAATCTTCGCAAACGAGACTTTCACGTTTACCCAACCGAACAAAGTATTAGTGAAGAACATGGTGATAGGGTGCAGCACCTCCGGCAAAAAACTAGAAACGATCGACGGGGCTCATGGCATATTAGGGCTCGGGAATTCCCCGTTGTCGTTTCTAGCGCTAGCGTATCCGACATTCGGGGGAAATTTCGCCATGTGCCTGGTCGATCACCTCAGCCAAGTCTCCGCTTCGGGCATCTTTGTTTTCGGGTCGGTTGCCAATAATAAGGAGGTCGTGTTGCCGGAAACCATGAACTACACGACTCTCGACACTACTTCGCTTGCAGGCCAAGGATTGTACGGTTTAAACGTCACGGGCGTATACGTTAATGGAACGAGAGTGAACGTTCCAAGTGAAGCCTGGGACAACATGGATCTAAGCGGAGGGATGATTGTTGATACGGGAACGAGTTTGACCTTTCTGAACCCACTTGCTTATAGGCCGATAACAGATGCTCTGAATCGAATACTATCGGGATTCATGAAGCCGGTTGTCGACAACAAGAGTGGATTTGATTATTGTTACAACTCGAATGGGTACGATGATATTGATCCAAAGCTGGAGATTGAATTTGCCGGAGGTGTAAGGTTACAACCACCTTCCAAGAGCTATTTGATTGATGTTGTTGAAAATTCTTCGTCGACGAAATGCCTTGGATTTATGCTCGCATCGACCGGTTACTCGACTATTGGGAACATCTTGTTGCAAGAACATTTTTTGGTGTTTGATGTTCAGAACAACAAGTTTGGTTTTGGAAAGTCGACCTGCACCGCCTAAGAAACACGCGCGCGAGCGTACTATATAATGTAGCTGCAATATCGAGTGTCAGCACTTTCCCTTTTTCTCGTTTATGTTTCTTTGCATGTCTTCTTCGTCGTCGTCTTCGTGTATGGTTTCGTATGTCTTCGTCGTTGTCGTGTGTGGTTGTGTTTTCTCTTGATATTGTTAGTTTTGTGTTTTCTTTATATAATAAAATGTTGTTTTTGTTAGAAATTTGAGGTGACCCATATAGCAATTTTTTAAAAGAATTAATTAAGTAGAATTATTTTTTTAAAATAATTCGCAATATGCACTCTATGATTTTCGTTTACCGAAGAACCCCAGTTTATAGGTGTAACAAATCTATCAAATTAGAAACGATTAGGATTAGGAATAAATCATTTTTCTAATTTCTTCCATGCATAACAGTTTTTCTCCTGCAATTTCTTTCATGCATAACAGTTTTTCTTGAGGTGGCCTGCCTTCTTGCAGTGGTAGCATTTCCTACTTTCACCAGAAGTAGAAGCTCCACCTCCACCTGCATTTGGCTTCCCCTGTGATGGTTTCTTCTTGTGGTGCTTCTTCCCAGTAATGATCAAACCCTCAGGTGAGTTTGAGTGATCCTTCTTAGATGATTCTTTCTTGTGCAGCTCTTTGGTCCTCAATGCTATTTGAACTTCATCAAGGGTCAAGGCATGCTCCC
>JACOMQ010009611.1:0-11934 GCA_014843705.1 Euphrasia arctica
AAGTGGTTAAAAAAAAAAAAAATTATATATACATATGTAGAAATATATATATATATATATATATATATATATATATATATATATATATATATTACTATATTAATTAATATATTTAGATTTTTACTGATAGTTTGAAACACTTCATATTTAAGAACTCAACCGAATGCATTAACTCAACCAATGCATTTAATCAAACATATTTTTCGCTTTCTTTCTAAAAAATTGATATTCTCGATATAATCATAAAAAAAATTATTAATGATTGATAATAACAATAATGCATTATTAAAAATTTTAATACATAAATAAATCATAATCATATTAAAACAAACTAATTAAATACACGCGCATTATTAAATAATATATGATAAATAAAGAATAAAGTGAAGATATTAATAGAAGATATTAAAAAATGATTTATTTAATAATTTGAATTTTTCAAGTAAATCTTTACAGTTTATAAAGATAAATTATATAAAATTAAATAGTAAGAGAATAAGAAAAATAAAAATATTAATATTTATATATTAATTACGCATTTAATATTTACTTAATAAGTTTGAACACAAATAAATCAAACACTTAAAATATATGCACAAATGTTAGTTGAATTATATATTATAAGGATTAAATAAAAATACGGTAAGTTACAAGAAATAAAATTACAATAAAAGTAAATAGAAATATTATAAATTTTATTAAAATAATAATTGTGAGTTAAATAAAATATTATAAATTATATCATAAAATAAAAGATAAATAAATTATTCAAAATACTCTAAACTTATTGAAGCTTAATTTCATTTAAACTTTTTCAATCCAATGTTTCGATCTTTTTAAAATAAAAAAAAAGTAAGAAATACAAAAGGCCTACAAAAAAAAATCTTTAAAAAGAGTAAAAAAAATTAAAAAACTGAAAAAAAAATACAAAAATAATTACCAAATAAATTGTTATATTTACAATACAATTATAATCAATAAACAATAATATTAAAACTAAAATTCTAATTAGTAAAAAATACTTACCAAAAAAATAAAAATATTAATGATCAAACAATAATATTAAAACTAAAATTCAAATTAGTAAAAAATACTTAAATTAAAGGTTGTGCAAAAAATAAAAATATTAATGATTAAACGATAATATTAAAATTAAAATTCGAATTAGTAAAAGATACTTACTGCTATAAAAAATAAAAACGTTAATTATCAAACAATAATATTTAAATTAAAATTGAATTAGTAAAAGAAAAGCTATACAAAATAAAAACGTTAATTATCAAATAATAATATTTAAATTAAAATTGAATTAGTAAAAGAAACTTTACCTATAGAAGGCTGCAAAAAATACAAACAAAAAAACAAAATTTACATAAAAATTGAATTAGTAAAAGAAACTTTACCTATTAAGGCTGCAAAAAATACAAAAAAACAAAAAACAAAATTTACATAGAGTTATGCAAAAAAACAAAAGTGTAAGCATTAACAAATAAAAAAAATAGAATAGGAAAGGTACGGAGTGAATGAAAATGACGTAATTTATATATAGACAATTTGAATTATTCGTAATATAAATAGTAGATAATATCAAATTTATTTAGATTTACTTAAAATTCAGATATTATTGTTTATATAATATAAATTGATTAATTAACCAGTCAAATATATTAATAAAAAAATGCAAATTCTCTCTTACAAAATTAGAATAGCTGAAATATGAGTATAAATAAATAAATAAAATAGCTGAAATAAAAATTGAAGAAATAAATGTGAGAACAAATAAAAAAATAATTTAAATTATAAGTGAGAAGTAGTCCAAAAAATACAAAAACACAAAAAAACAACAAAATAAATAAATGTGAGCAGAACAAATAAAAAAATAGCAGAAATGAAAATGCTACAAAAAATACAAAAAAACAAAACAAAAAAAAAACAATAAAACTTACATAGAGCTCTACACAAAAATAAATAAATGTGAGCATTAATAAATAAAAAAAATAGCAAATTGAATAAAAAAATGTGAGCGAACAAATAAAAAAATAGAAATGAGAGTTTGTGCAAAAATAGAAAAAAACAAAAAAAAAACAACAAAACTTACATAAAGTTCTGCACAAAAATAAATAAATTTGAGCAGAACAAATAAAAAAAATATCTGAAATGAAAAGGCTAAAAAAATACAAAAAAACAAAAAAAAAGAACAAAACTTACATATAGCTCTGTACAAAAATAAATAAATGTGAGAATGAATAAATAAAAAAAATAGCTAAAATGAAAATTGAATAAATAAATGTGAGGATGAACAAATAAAAAAAATAGCTGAAATTAAAAGTAAGAGTTAGTGCAAAAATACAAAAAAAAACAAAAAAAAAATAACAAAACTTACATAAAGTTCTGCATAAAAATAAATAAATGTGAGCATGGACAAATAAAAAAATAGCTGAAATGAAAAGGTTACAAAAAATACAAAAAAACAAAAAAAAAAAGAACAAAACTTAAATAGAGTTCTACACAAAAATAAATAAATGTGAGCATGAATAAAAAAAACAGCTAAAATAAAAATTAAACAAATAAATGTGAGCATGAACAAATAAAAAAAATAGCTGAAATAAAAGTGAGAGTTAGTGCAAAAAATACAAAAAACAAAAAAAAAAAAACAAAACTTACTAAAAAAATAGCTGAAAATAAAAGTGAGAGATAGTGCAAAAAATACAAAAAAAACAAAAAAAACAACAAAACTTATATACACAAAAATAAATAAATGTGAGCATAAACAAATAAAAAAAATAGTTGAAATGAAAAGCTACAAAAAAAAATAAAAAAACAAAAAAAAATAATAAAACTTAGCACAAAAATAAATAAATGTGAGCATGAATAAATAAATAAAATAGCTGAAATTAAAAGTGAGAGTTAGTGGAAAAATACAAAAAAAAAACAAAAAAAAAAAAAACTTAAATAGAGTTCTGCACAAAAATAAAAAAATTTGAGCACACCAAATAAAAAAAATAGCTGAAATAAAAAGGTTACAAAAAATAAAAATAAAAAAAAAAAAAAAAGAACAAAACTTACATAACGCTCTGCACAAAAATAAATAAATGTGAGCATGAATAAAAAAAACTGAAATGAAAAGTGAATAAATAAATGTGAGTAAGAACAAATAAAAAAATAGCTAAATAAAAAGTGAAAGGTAGGGATTGAGTGAAGATGACATCTTTATATAGACACGGATTTGAAGTAGGGTTTGATAATATTTATTATTTTTAAATATAACTAATTTGAATTCCCTTAAATTTCGTTATTATTGTTTGTATAATAAAAATTAATTAATTTATCCATTAAATATCTATTATTATAATAATTAATTTTAGTAGTATAATAGAATAAACTGGAGATAAATAAGGAATAAATGTTATATTTTGAATATTTCAAAGTCAATATTTACGGAGATTATATTAAAATGAGATAAATAAGGAATAAATGTTATATTTTGAATATTTCAAAGTCAATATTTACGGAGATTATATTAAAGAGATTATAAATGTAAATTATATTATATAAATAAATAAATAATTATACTAATTAATTAAAAATAATTACGCTAATTAATTACACTAAAAATAATATTTATTATATTAAAAAGATTATAAATGTAAATTATATTATATAAAGAAAGAAAGAAATAATTACACTAATCAATTAAAAATAATTGCGCTAATTAATTAAAAATAATTACGCTAATTAATTACACTAAAAATAATATTATTAATGTAAATTATATTATATAAATAAAGAAATAAATAATTACGCTAATTAATTAAAAATTATTGAGATAATTAATTTAAAATAATAATTATCTAATTAATTACTTAAAAATAATTGAGCTAATTAATTAAAAATAATAATTATCTAATTAATTAAGCTAAATTAATTAGACAATTATTTGTAATTGATTATTATTTTACCTAATTAATTAAGTTAAAAATAATAATTAATTTCAAATAATTGCTTAATTAATTAAAAATAATTAAACTAATTAATTACGCTAAAAATAATATTGAATTATATTAAGGAAAATATAAATGAAAATTATATTATATAAAGAAATAAATAATTACACTAATTAATCAAAAATAATTATTTCAATTAATTACGCTAAAAATTCTAATTAATTACGCTAAAAATAATAATTAATAATGACCAGTGTGAACACAAATTTAATCTAACGGTGCTTGTTTAATAATAGATGTAAATACAAAAAAATCAAACGGTGAAAACATACGACACCTCGGACAATTGATAGCTGAATTATATATTATAAGGAAGGATGTAATTCTAATTCCTAATTAAACAAATAAATCCCAAAAATCGCACATGGAGTCCAAAAACGGAACCAACGTCAAAAATTGACCGAGCTGAAAAAACGCTGACGGGCTCGGGCGAGCCCGGTTGGGCTCGAGCGAGCCGAGCTTCAGAGAGTTCGAGCTCAAGCGAGTCAGGCTTCTGAAACGTAACTTCGTTTTCTTTCATCCGTTTTTATTTCGATTCGAGTCACACCTTAACATTAATAAAATGCATAAACATTCAAACACATGATGAGTAATTGAGCATCATTTGAAATCTTCATGGATCTGTTTATATTATAAAAAGAAATATATGATTTGATTTTTTGATTAATTTTATACCCTTATCCACTACAAGTTAGTCGGCCGGACTGGGTCACACGGAAAACAACGGCGCTGTATAATTTGAGTTTTGTTGAATTTTTATTTACTTTAATAAAATTTTGGATTTAAAAATAAAATTAAACTTTAAAAATCTAAATAAATCATAACAACTCGATAATCGTCTGGATCGATACATAATGTATAGTAGAAAAGGAGTACGGTATTGGGTATAAATTGCAGAAATATATCTTTTTTATTTCGATTTTTATTTATTAAAGCAAAGCATATATATATAGGCGTAATTGCATTGAATCCTTGAACACAGTATTGACTGATGGAGTCGATTAGTAGCTGCCAGCTGTAAACCCACCATCAACGTAAATGACCTGTCCGGTGACGTAAGCAGCCGCCGGGAGGCACAGAAACGCTACCACCGATGACACTTCGTGTGGTTCTGCCAATCGCTCCAGTTGAGTCCGGCCCATCAGAGGCCCAAACTCCTGCACAATTGTTGGATCTACATCCTCCTGCCCAACAACAATTAAACATATTATAAAACATCTATAAATTAAGAATTTTGGATTAAGAGATTATTAATTAATTTATTAAATATTCATTTATAGAGATTTTAATGTATTTAATTAATTGATTAAATGATAATAAAACATCAATTGCTATATTAATTAGTAGTAGTAGTAGTAGCAATATATTACTCATTTTGTTCCATCCAAGACAGAAGACACACTTTTTTGTAAAACAATCTAAAGGAGTTGTGTCTATAAGTCTGAGAATTAGTGAGCTTGTGAGTTATAATTAGTGAGTTTCAAAGTAACCATGACTAAGTATATACTATATACCGTGAGTAATTACAAAAGTAAACGTACAATTTTGACGATGTCAGTTCTAACGCTAAATGGCGCCACAGTATTGGTGCGAATCTTGTCCTTTGCCCATTCACAGGCCAAGTTCTTTGTCAGCTGGTTTATTGCACCTGATCAAATATATTGCAGTATTAATTGTTTACTTAACACTTACGAGTAACGATATCGCAAATTAACTTATCAAATTAATCCGACAACATATATACCTTTCGATGCAGCGTAAGCCGAAAGAGCGGGAAGGGCCATACCACCCGCAACAGAAGATATGAACACGATGCTTCCGGATTCGGACACCTTAAGTAGAGGGTAAGCCAATTGGCATATATGATAAGAGGCATCTAGGTTTGTACCCATTGTAAGCGCAAAATCTTCCGCACTTGTATCTATTGCTCGTTTCATGATCGTCATTCCAACATTATTTACCTAATTAAATAAGAGGTATATATATATATATTCACTCTTAATATTTATGTATGTTGTTTTGAATTGAATTAAATTACAAATATATATAATTTTTTTTTAAAAAAAAAAGAAGCTTAGAAAAATTAAGATGCTGACTAGGATGTTGAGGCTGCCCTGAAAAGTTGAGGAAACATTTTTGATGAGCTCCTCTCTTTGAGTTCTTGAAGTCAAATCGCAAACCGAACCAAAAACCTTAAACCCTTTGCCCTCCCACTCCTTAATCCTCTCACTCAGTTCGCCTTCGTTTCTCGAACATGTATACACGCTCGCTCCAAATCCTGCAAGCTCCTCGACTATCGCGTATCTGATACTCATGACCAAAAGGTACTTATATATTATATACATATATAGTATAAATTAATCAAGAATATATATATATATATATACCCGATTCCCTTGGTACCACCGGTGACGAGTGCCGTCTGTCCTCGGAGAGACCACCTCTGTTGTCCGCTAAGACTCTGTCCTAATTCATTTGCCATAGTTTGTGTGAGTGTTTCTCTTTCTCAATCAGAAGAGTTTGGCAATTGTACAGATAGATCGATGACATAAAACTTATTGATATAATATAATATAATATGATATGAATATAACCGTAATGTAGACAAAATAAGGTCACAAAACACACATTGTTTTATTTTATTTTATTTTCAGGTACGTCACATAATGCGTCACTATAAATATTATAGAGAGCTGTGGATTTTAAAACACATTTATAACAAACCTATTTATTTTGACCTGCTTTATAACACTACATTTATTCTAGACAAATGGTAAAAGAATTGTCTAAATTACCCTTACCTTTTCAAAAAAAAAATTAAACATAATTAAGGAAAAAAAAAATGGTCCCCACAACTCAATTCTCTCTCCCGTCCCGTCGGTTCCTCCCTCTTACCAAAACAGCCGCCAATTTTTTGAGAATCAAGGAAAATCCGGCCACTTCAATTCCGGTGAATCGCAATGGAAGACAACAACGAACAAAAAGAAGAGCAACAGTGGTCGATACAAGCTCCGGTTAATGCCGAAACCTAGTTTTTCAATTTCGAAAAATTAATGTTTTTTCAATAATATGTTCAATTTGATGTGTTAATTGCTTGGATTTGAGTGTATTAGAGTTATATATTTTGTTGTAATTGGTCTAGAATCGAAATTCGTGTTGAATTGCTCGTTAAAATTCTGAAAATTCTGGGTTTGGGCCGCTGTTCCACGCTACACGGTAGCGCTACACGGTGGCAATTTTAGTGCTCACCGTGTAGCTTGGCGTGTACCGGATAACTGGCTACACGGTGAGAAAATCTCGCTTCACAGATTTTCTCGGTCACCGTGTACCGGTTATTCGGTACGCGGTGACCGTGTAGCAGAAACAATTTTTTTTTTAATTTTGAGTTTTGTTATTTAATTGAAGGTAATATTTATTTATTTAACTTCATTTTTTGCAGGAGTACTTCGAGTGGAGAAAAATAAACATGGATATGCTAAACGTATTAAATAAATAGTCCACCATTTAATTTAATTATCAATTAATTAAATGTTTAATTTATGGATCATATACTACATAAATTAAATTTAGCGCAATTAAATTTATCAAATAAATTAATTACTTCTAACGCCATTATATTATCATATAAATTAATTACATCCGCAATTATATTAATCATATTAATAAATTACTTCTAAACAATTAAACATGCACACATAATTAATTGCGTTAATGACAATTAACATATATAATTCAAATCAAATTGATTTTAATTAACAATTAAATTAATCTCTATTAATTTTATTTGTCAATTATAATCCCAATACTTAAGACTAACAATTAATGCAAACAATTAAATCTAAGTAAAATTTCATTGCTTTGAGTCCTAATACCTTTGATTTGTATTTTGATTGATTTTGTACGTTTTTTGATTCATTTGGTATCTTTTTGGATTGATTTGGTTTTTATATTAATTGATTTAGATGTGTTTTAATTGATTTTGGTGAAAAGTGGTTAATAGGGGTATGTTTTGATTGATTTGAGTGAAAAACCGGTAAAAAAACAGTTTCTGCCATGTGCTACACGGTAGTAACCGGTTACACGGTGGCCACCGTGTAACTTCCTGAATCCACCGTGTAGCCAAGAACTGCTCGGTCAATAAACTGGGCAATTACTCGGTAACACGGTGGTCATGGGTTACACGGTGCCCTACACGGTTGTTACCGTGTAGTTAATAACAAATTTTGAATTTAATTGATTTTAAGACATTTTTCAATGGTTAACTTGTTCTTGTAGTATAAAACATCATTTTAATAATCAAAATAATTCAAAAAACATGATCCACTATTGAATTTAACGAATTAAGTGATTACAGGATGAACAATTTATTAGCTATGTGGTAAAATTGTGACAATATTAGTAGAAAGTTCAAAAAACGGTAACAATTCTAAGTATCCCATCTTTGTAGTCCTATATTTGTTGTTTTATGATGTTTATTAGATATATTAGTCTTTAAAATGATGTTTCATGATTTAACGTAACAAAAAAATGCTCAAGAAATGCTTCAAATTCATAAAAAGCTACTTCAGTTCTAAAGTACACGGTGGGCTACACGGCAGAAGAGCCTACACGGTAGGTGTTTATTTACCGGACAGTTACTCCGTTACACGGTATTTGCCGGTTACACGGTTAATCGGGTAACCGTGTAAAAAAATAAAATCTGTTAATCGGTAATCGTGTAAGAAAATAAAATTGGGCTACATTGTTAATTACTTCTAGCGCAATTATATTAATTATATTAATAAATTACTTCTAAACAGTTAATTACTTAAATATGCAGACATAATTAATTGCGTTATTTTGATAATTAACATAATCACATTATATAATTCATATCAAATTTATTTTAATTAACAATTAAATTAATCTCTATTAATTTTATTTGTGAATTATAATCTAAGTACTTAGCGCAAACAATTAACCCAAACCATTAAATCTAAGTAAAATCTAATTTCTTTGAGTCCTCTTGATTTGTATTTTGATTGATTTTGTAAGTAAAATCTACACAATTTATATAAACATTTTACATTATATTGTATTTTATTTTATTGAAAATCCTATTTTCAATATTAAATGCATTTATTAATTTAATTCAAATCTATTAGAATAAATAATCCTTATGTAATTTAATTATCAAATAATTTAATATTTAATTCATTATCTCATACAACATAAATTAAATTAAATCGAGTTAAATTAAATTTATCAAATAAATTAATTACTTTTAGCGCAATTAAACTTATTGTATTAATTAATTACATTAAAAAACATGCACACATTAATTCCAATCAATTCAATTTTAATTAATAATTAAATTAATTTAAATTAATTTTATTTTGTCAATTATAATTAACAATACTTAGCCCATTAATTTCAATCAATTTAATTTTAATTAATAATTAAATTAATTTAAATTAATTTTATTTTGTCAATTATAATAACAATACTTAGCGTAAACAATTAACGCAAACAATTAAATCTAAATTTAATATTATACTTAGCGTAACAATTAACTAACGTAAACAATTAAGGCAAATAATTAAATCTAAATTTAATATTATACTTAGCGCAACAATTAATGCAAACAATTAAATTTAAATTCAAATACATACAAACGCATAAACAAAGTCATAATTAGTCAATTTCAAAAAAAAAATTGAAAAAATGGGTTCTGTACACGGTCAAGTGACCGTGTAGTAAGTCACCATGTAACCGAAACACTATTCGTACACGATGAGCGGAAAACACCGTGTAGTACGAGCACCGTGTAACCGAGCAACCGGTTAATTTTCATACCTACACGGTGGGTCTCTGACCGTGTAGCCACCGTGTAGTTATGATTTTTAACAGAAAATCAAAAAAAAAAAAAACAAATCGTCGCTTTTCTGATACTACATTATTGAAGCCACAATGCAATAAATCTCACTAACCCAAAAAATCTGAATTTTTAAAAGCGGGCCCGACAAATTTTTGTTTTTTGTTTTTAAAGGGTTTTAAAAGTTTTTTAAATGATTTTTTTATTATTATTTTAGAGAAATTAAAAGTAAGGGTAAAGAAGACTTTTCAATTAAAATTGTCTAGTTTTAATGTGTTTTTATTAGGGGTGTCAAAATAAATAGATGTCTTATAAATGTGTCTAAAAAGTTGTATTCCCACAATATTATATATACAGTATACATATCACATTGTTATAAATGTGAACAAAATTAGGTCACAAAACACCAAGAACATTATTTTATTTTATATTCTCGTATGTCACATAATGCGTCGTTAAAGTTGAATACGCTATTGACGCTTGATCATTGACTGTCTCTAACAAAAACGAGTAATTAATAAAATTAACATGATTGAGATCTTAATTATAAACTCAAAATCGTACTACATTTCTCTCAAATAAATACAGAGTAGGACTTTATTTAATTTTAACGAAAAAAATATTTTTAAAACTTTAAGTAGTACGTAAATTAGGTGCAATCAATCGACGGAGTGGAATTTCGTGGTGTTTGGAAAATGATGGCTTTAATTTCTTAGTTCCTACGTACCTACAATTACTCGTGTCCAAAAATCATGTACATATAGAGTTAAAACATTAATAATCTCTTTAAATTTATAAAATTTTCTGATCCCAACTTGGTTTTTGAAATGAAAAAAAATTATACACATAAATTAATAATCTCTCTAAATTAACTAAATTTTACTATTAATTAATTTAAAAAGATTTTACTATAACTAATTCTTAAAAACATTATATTATATTATATAAATAATTGTTAGGGAAGAAAAAGATGCTGACTAAGATATTGAGGTTGCCATGAAAAGCTGATGAGGAAACATTTTTGATGAGCTCCTCTCTTTGAGTTCTTGAAGTCAAGTTGCAAACCGAACCTTAAACCATTTGCCCTCCCACTCCTTAATCCTCTCACTCAGTTGAGTCAGTTCGCCTTCGTTTCTTGAACACGTACACGCTAGCTCCGAATCCTGCAAGCTCCTCGACTATCGCGTATCTGAACTCATGATCAAAAGGTATTTATACAAATAGTATAAATTGAAATATATACGAGTTCCGTTAGTTTGTTCCACTTTAATATGTATAATTTGATGGGTTCGTAAATTAAAAAAATTGTTATTTTTTAATTTTATATCAAAAAGTTAAGAAAAAAATAAATTTCTTTTAATTACAAGTAAAATTTTGAAATTAATAGTAAAATCCTAATTTAAATAGAAAAAGTAAAGTATTTAATTAAAATATACATAAATATAAGAATATCTAAAAATAAAAATTGTGCATATTAAATTAGTACGTATATAGAGTGTATTTATTATATTTATATTGAAAATAAATCTTAAGATTTCATATATGTATTTAAATTAGTTACTCGAATTTTTAATATTTTCACGATAATAAATTTTAAGATTTACTTTTTCTAATTAAATTTTGTCGATTTTTCTTCATAAATTAATGAGTTAAGTAATTATATACAATAACCCTATTATCTAATTTATTTCAAATTTAATTTTACTTTTTTATTTTAAATATAATTAAAAAATATTGTGGGTATGAGTTAAAAATGAGCTTTCCTAAACAAAATTCTTGTATTCTTCACTGAGTATATGACGTAGAATAATTATGTAGTATATGTATATTGTTTGTTTTGTTTTAGAATAAAATTGCATAAACAAATTTTATCAAGTAAACAGTTCATAATCAAAATTAAAATAATAGAAGAGTAATACAAATTTTACTGTAAAAAAATTAGTAGTACATAGAAAAAAATTCACTGACACGCCTGAGCCTTCATAACCTGAGCAAGTTGAGGAATCCAATGACATCACCTCTGTCCTTTTCCTCGGTGAAAATCCAGTAGATCATTTGGAATGGCCAAGTCGAGGC
>JACOMQ010009612.1:0-11934 GCA_014843705.1 Euphrasia arctica
AGGGGGAGGGAGGGGCGGGGGGGGGGGCGGGGGGCGGCGGGCGGGGGGGGGGGGGGGGGGGGGGGGGGGGGGGGGGGGGGGGGGGGGGGGGGGAGAGGAGCCTCCTCACCGTTGTAGTGCGCCACCAGTGTGTCGAAGCAGTACACCACCATCTCCCTATTTGCTGACACCATTTTTTCAAAGTTTTTTTTTTAGTTTCAGAGAAATAATTTGATCGGTCGGTTTCAGTTATTCACAACACAATCTAAAGCTAAAGTTCCACCATCAGAAGCCATGAAGATCTCTCTGCACACTGCATCAAATTAGTACTGTTTTATACAATGTAAACTAGGCACAATAGCTAAATGCAACAAGCCAACATAATCGAAAACGACACCTTCTATAATTGACAACCGGCGAATTCCCGAAATAACACATAAAAACGGTCTGGAGATGCGGACTACACAACCATGGAGTCGACGAATACCTAATTTTCAACCGCGTCGAAAATTTTAAGATCATTATCCATTGACAATAATAAACGCAATATACACTCCGTATCACTACCGTTCTCATACCTGCCATGAAGAGCTTTGCACCAAAATCTCGATAGACTTACGAGCAAGGGTTGAATGTGAAAACCACCGGCTGTCCCCTTAATTCGGTGAGTAAATCTTGCACGATATGGATTTCGAGAAAATTATAGAGAAATACAATCAAAATCAACGAGAATCCTAACAGGTAGTGGTAAATCGGTATCAGCGACGCCGCTCGGGGCAGCGCCGAGTATGGGGATTCAGACGCCGTTGACTTCGTCGCATTCGAGAGGTCCATTATCCGTCGGGGCTTATGGATTCAATCGAATCGATCGATCAGCAACTGTATAATATGTGCCAGTGTCGAGCAGAAAGAAGAACGTGGGTGGTAGCGGAATATTGACGAGCAACCGACGAAGCCATCGATCTCCAGTGCGACTCTTACGCACCTATCGTCCTTCTAAACGACGTCGCTGAAGGACGATGGTTGTTCCGATGGTGCTTGCGGCGGTGGTTGCTGCGGATGGTGGTTGCGGCAGCACGGCGGCGGAGAGGTCGCAGGTGATTGTTGGGTTGGACTGTGGTTCAATGCACAAGTTCTCAAAGTGGGTATAGGGGCCGATTTTTTAGGGCCCAAATTTGTTTTATATTTGGGCCGGGGACTAGATCGTATGGACCCCTACCCCATGGTATAGGCTCCCCAAATGCACTGCATAATAAAATTACAATCAAAGTTTTTTTTTTCAATTAATTAAAATATTATATTAATTGTAATAAATTTAAGTTTATTAAAATTTTAAATTAATTAAATTATTATATTATTTTTAACCAATTTAAATTGATTTTTTTTTTAAATACTGTTTTTTTAATAATAATTATAATAAAATATTTAAGTGTTATTATTTTTAATCAAAAATATAAAAATATTAAAAAACAAAAAACAAACAAAAAAATTTAATATTTACATATATAATTTTATATATATATATATATATATATATATATATATATATATATATATATATATATGTTGTATTAAATATCATTTTTACATTATACTACATAATAAATATAAGTTAATGATGCATATATATTATCTTTTAATAATTGTAACTCAGATATTATCTTCCTCTTCGTCCAGGATTCCTCCTCTATTGAGGGCTGGGTTTGTGTCGGGTAATCCCCAAGGGACTCCCAGGGAAGGGGGTGAATTATTTGCCACAACACTTTTTGAATAATAATGGGGAAATCATGGATGAGGGCACCTCTAAGATTACTAATATAGATAATACCTGATCTTTTCACTCATGATTATAGAGGGCACTATGCCTATACTACCCTTTTCAATTACAAAAATTAATGAATTAATTTATGTAGTATAAAATTACACAAAACCTAAAATACTATCCCAAATTTATATTTTTCCGTAACACCCATCCACCCAACCACAATTCTCAAAATTTATCGTCGTCCTTCCGTTGCCGCCGAGACGAATCTGCCCGAGACGAAGACCTCTCATCGACTCAACCACCGTTCCGATCGAGACACCACCGCCACTTCTGCCGACAAAAAAAGTGAGTTCGATTTTTACATTCGTTATTCAAAACAACAGATCTATATGAAAGCACGGAGATTAAATATTAGAAATTTATATTTCACACAGATTCGTTTGATTTCGATAGTGTGTTTTTGTGAAAAAATACTGCTAGTAATGAGTTTGATAATATGTTTTTGTGAAAAAATACTGCTAGTAATTGTATTCTCGCTTGTTCTTCAATATCTAAATAAGATTTCACAAATATTCATTTGATTTTGATTATTAATTTCTGGAATATTTCGTACCACCAACTTCAACAAAGATCTAGTCTAGTTGTGTTATCAATTGTAGAAAAAAAATTATTTTGGGTTTTTCCATGTCCGTTTCTTCCCTTTTCAAAGCCATATGTTTGAAGAGTTGTTGTAATTCTATTAATTATTGATCTTGAAATGGTGTTGGTGTTGGTGTGTTCAGCTAGTGGATAAGGATTCGAAGAGGCAATTCCATTATTTCGGGTAGCAAAGACAACAATGCTCTGAAGGATGACAGATCGTTATGAAACAACAAAATCGGCGAAATAAGTCGTTTAAGTCCTTGCTTACCGTTGTTTAATGTTCAGAGCTATGTTAAATAATATATAGATCTCATAGATACGTACAAAAGTGTATTTAATGTTGTGAGCTATGTTAGATAACATTTATGAGTAGATCATATAATGTACATGTATGTCAATAACACATAAATTTGGTAAACTGAAATAGATGTATTAATATAATTCAATTTTTTTTATTAGTATTAAGTACTATATATGGTAGATAATTGTATAAGACATAGATCATGTACTGTCATTTTTTTGAACAAAATGAATTGTAACGTTTCATGTATAAGTCTATCTAAAGTACATATGTATTTATCTAGCATAGATACTCATATCAATTCTCATTTACTCGTATGTATCTAGCGTAAATATGTAATCTATAGTAGATACTAATATCTTCATATACTCTTATGAATTCATTTACTGAAATAGCTATTGTAGATATTCTCATATACTCATATGACTCATATCCTCAATTCTCATTTACTTGTATGTAACAATTCTCATTTACTCGTAGATATCCTCCTATACTCATAATTCATATCCTCTCTTATAAATTTATTTACTCATATTTATCTATCATAGATATTCGCATGTACTCAAATGTATCTAACATATATATTAAATAACTAGTAAAAAGTTTGTAACTAAAAAATAAGTATAAGTATAGCGACAGCAAAGTAAAGCCGCCTCAACAAATATAGCCAAGTAGCAATTCCGTAAATCAAAATTGTCGAAATCCCTACACACGGCCTTGTCTCCTCCCCTGGTCGAGCAACCGATCAAAGTTGAAACCTTTTCCCCATCTTCATATTGAATTTTGATCAGAATCCTATAGCTGTTTAGCATCCATGATAATTGTGCCGAACATAAGGCCAAGGCCGATTGAAACGAGCATGTAACCAAGTATCACATTTAGCATCAACACAAAAGTCGAAAACTCCTTAGAAACGAGCACGTAACCAAGTATCTCGGAAGCCCTCTCCCACAATAAAATCGCGTGTTAATTCTTGAGGAAAAGCGAAAACCGCGAAGAACAGAAGCCCCAGACGGTCCTGAACAGTATACCATTTCTTGTGTACTTATCATGACCTATTGAAGATAATGAGGAGAACAACAATATAGCAATACATGCTCTAATACAAGTAGAACAACAACTTGGAATAAATCAGCAAAGCAAATGTATTTATTTATCTTTAGTTTAAAAAATTTAAAGCAAACATTCAGATATCTATTACAGATAAACTAAAGATATGACGGATCACATCATTGTTAATGAATATCTATCTGTATATGTTTTTAGTTTTGATAATGTTGTTGTATTTGTTAGAACCTTTAATTAGTTTGAAAACGATCAATATAATTTACCTGAAAAATAACACAAAAATATAAGTGCGTAGAGCAACTATAATTATAAATATATATATACTAATGTTTGCGCAAATTATGTCATGCAAATATATTTTTGCTTGCGCAAATATATTTTGATATTAACCTTTATATATATAACATGATGGTTGCGCAAATATATTTTACCATATATATTTACATTCTTATGCAAATATATTTATAAATACTACCCAAAGCAATAGTCATACTTCCTTCACAAATAATAAAGAAAGTGTGACTATAATTATGAGACAGAAGTAGTATATAGTAACGTTGTCAGTTTAATATTAGTGAATATTAAATAAATTAATATATGTTAAGTTTAATATTAGTGAATATTAAATAAATTAATATATGTTACCGTAATATTATTTATCAATGAGATTTTTTAATATTATTGTAGGGATATTTAAAGAATATAAAACCTCTAAAAATGAGGTAAAAAAGAATGAGTGTTCAAAATAATATTAAAAAGCAATCGGCCTCATACACTAATATTAACATAATAAAAATAGAGTAAGAGAGCAAAAGAGCTCTCAAACTCCTAAAATTTTATAAATTTTATTGCGTTTGTGTCGTGATTGAGAGTCAAACCCCTGTCCAACAGACAATTCATCCCCTGTAGAAAACGACCAAAACATGGAGATTGTTAAAATTTGACAAACTTTATAAATTTTATTGCGTTTGTGTCGTGATTGAGAGTCAAACCCCTGTCCAGTAGACAATTCATCTCCTGTAGAAAACGACCAAAACATAGAGATTGTTAAAATTTGACTCTAATACGTGAATTTTGTCTCCTTATTTAAGAAAATTAGAAATATAGTAGATATAATTTTATTACTTATTTATTAAGATTGTGATTTATATTAGGCTTAAGATTTATTTTTTATTCCTATTTGATTACCTAGTTTTTGGGTTTTCTACACCTATAAACAAGAATCTCCATAGACACAATTAGATGAATTAGATGTGTATTGAACACCAAGAGAAACACCATTAGAAAGCTATAGTGAGAGAGATTATAGAAGGTTAAGAGTGAATATTTATCTTTTGTAATTATTGTGATATTATAGTGAATTTCTCGTCGTTTCTTTCGTGATTTTTTGTCTTGGGTTTCCACGTAAATTCATTTTTTTTTTTTTATTGTTGAGTTATTTTTTGGTTTTCTCGTTATTATCGTACTATATCTCGTCGATCGCGATCAATTGGCATTAACAGCTTTGTTAAAAGTTAACAAGTGGTATCAGAGGATCGTTCAATCTAAAAAAAATAAATTTGTTAAACTAAGGCATTTCTTCGGTTTACATTTTTATTGAATATTTTTTAAATCCACATATTTTAATTTATTTTGGAGATATAAATAGGTATTCATGAATTTCATGACAACGACAGCGCAAGTGCGTTGAGCCTAATATTATACAAAACAGAAGGATTAATTAAATTCAGTAATACATAATCGCATTACGGAATACACGAAGGAGTCAAACCGAGCACGGCGAGTACAGTGGAAATCCATTAATCCATGTTCTTAGAACAAATGCCAACACTACTAAAAAACGGATTTTAGTAACAGCTCAAAAGGTCACTAAAAGTACACTTTTACTATAGAAATGGTGATTCGGCATTTCAATAAGTTGGTATCACGACCCTTGAAAAGTCTCACTATAAGTTCATGATGTAGCTAATGATAATAATATTAAGTCTATAGATTTGCCAATGTCATGACAAAGTGCTTCGGTGACTACGATTTTGGAATGATGATAATATATTTATATAAATTACTATAAGTGTTTTTATATTTTAATATGTTTTTTAAAAGTAGTTAATACTCTTTCGGTCTTAAATATATGTTCGTGTTGAAAAAATATACATATTAATAAATACTTTTTTTTTGTTTGTCTCGTAGTCCTTAGACACACAATATAAAATGAAATGTACTACTAGTAATTATTTTTACATTTTAATTTTGTAAAAAATAATTTTGATTTTAATTAGTTTTGCTTAGTACTTAAAATTTAATCATAATTTTATTTTATTAATTTAAAAATAAATTTTTACTTTTAATATTTTGATTTAAAATTCAATAAAATTTTAAATAATTTATTAATTTAAAAACACACATTCTCTTCGAAGGAAAGGGTGTGTGGTGTGACATAATCTCTAGTAATATTTTTTTAAATGTTGGAATAAAAAACAAAAAGAAAGTGACATTTTTTGGGTATATACTTTCATGATAAATAATTTTTGACACGCCAAAAAAGTACTTATTGTTTACATGCACTAAGATCCACACATTGATCCACTAAAAGTCCAATTCATGGAATACATAAACATAAACAAAATAATGTGAAGTCAACTTTGTATGCACATATGATTTCAACTATAGTCTATATATATTGTGATGAATATCGAAACGTAGTCCATGCCATTGTCAATTTATCTTCGGAATTATTGTACCGTATTGATCATATCGACGACCAATATGGGTGGCCTCCAGCTTTTGATATCGGCAGTCTTGGTTGTTCTTCATATTCATGAAGTGCATGCCATATTAGTCAATCTTACCCTAGTTCAGAACGCTGTCGCAATAGGAGCAGGTACGATCGAATCCATTGTAATTACTTTATTATTTTAATTAGTATTAAAATAATATATCATTATATATTTTTGTCTTGATCTGCTTAATTAGTTTGCTTAGACGGGAGCCCATCGGGATACCATTATGCCAAGGGCTTCGGAGATGGGGCCGATAATTGGATTCTTTATCTTCCGGTGGGTGGGGCTATATATATATATATATATCCAAGTCGAATTTATTTATATACTCTGTATATAGCTAATTTGAATTAAATATATACTATATGATTTATAGGGAGGAGGATGGTGTGACACTGCACATAACTGTCTCAGGAGAGTACAAACACAACCGAATATCGCGAGCACGACAAACATCACAACTACATATTTCGATGGAATACTAAGCTCAACACCCGATTATAATCCAGGTGATCACACACACACACACATACACACACATATATATGCGTGTGTGTGTTTTATATATAATTTGTGCCATGCATGGTATCCTATATAACTAATATAAGTATTTTTTTTATGTACCTAATATATTTTCTTTAATTAATTTCAGATTTTTACAACTGGAATAAAGTTTATGTAAGATACTGTGACGGTGCTTCGTTTATCGGAGATGTTGAAGAAGTTGATCCTGTAAGTAATGCCTGGTTTAATTAGTTTGTTTCATATATATTTTTAATTTATAATTAATGATATATATATCTGATACATGTGTTCATCATGACATGTATATATATACTTAGGTAACCAACCTCCATTATAGGGGCTCCAGGATTTTCGGCGCAGTAGTGAATGAGCTACTAGCGACGAAAGGATTAAAAAATGCTGTCAATGTACGAACAATTGATTTTCCAATATAGAATTTAGAGTGTTTGTTATTGTTGATGTTGATGATCATAATTTTGTACGTATGTGTATATAAATATACATAGGTACTACTGGCCGGGAGCTCGGCCGGTGGACTAGCAACTATTTTGAATTGTGACAGATTCAGAGCACTTGTTCCGAATGCTAGCAGAGTGAAGTGCATTTCCGATTCCGGTTTCTTCATTCGCGCGTAAGAATTATATATATTCACAATTTTGAAAATCTTTCATTTTGATTCTTATTGTATCGTATTTTATGATCATATATAGGAAGGACCTCCCAAATGCTAGCGGAAGAGAAATGTTGTATCAAAACGTGGTTGCACTCCATGTAATTAATACATAATTTTGTGCTTCCTAATTCTATTCTATATATAAGGTAAAAAAAAACAAAAAATTAAATAATTAATATATGTTCATGTAATTATAGGGAGTGGCAAAGTACTTGCCTACATCATGTACCTCAAGAATGGATCCGGGTTTGGTTAGTCATTTTTTTCTAATTGCAAAGTATGCAAAGTTATACTCGATCATATATACCTTAATTTGCTTGCTAATGATTTGGTTTTCAACAATATTTTCAGTGTTTTTTCCCCGAAAATTTGGTTGGAGATTTACAAACCCCACTCTTTATATTGAATTCTGACTTTGATAGATATCAGGTACGTTTGTTCTTTCATTTAAACAAATTCACAAACAAAGAAAAGGATAGATAGTATATTTTTTGAATTCATGTTAACATGGTGTATTGTTGGCATTTGGGTGAAAACTCAAATTGAAAATAAATACACTACGTAGTACTATAAAGACACTCATATATTTTCTTGGTATATTAATTGTTTTATTTTCTCATCAATTTATATATTATTATTTTTTTATTTTGCGTAGAATGATTTTGGGCTTAAAAATATCCTAAGAAATATTGATATGATTATGGTAATCGATTGTAATATTCATTGTTTATGCAAATAGAAATACCTAAAAAATGAAATTTGTGTTTTTATGTTTTTTTTGTGCTATATGTTTAGTTGGTTGGGAGGAGAGCTAGTATGTTAGCTGTGCGGTAGGAAGTTTTCTCAGTTCTGTATTATACAGTTTTTCATTTATATGTAATTGACATTTACCCAAAAAAAATAAAATAATTTAATGTAAAAAAAATAGTATTCCTTTTATTCATCTAAAGAAACAAACATAAAAATGAAAGAGATGAAATATAATAAGAAATATTTGAATATATTATTCCTTGATATCTTTATAAAATCAAATTTACACAATCTAAATTGTATTATCCTTATTATTGCTTTAAAATTTGAACAGTATGTTCGTAAAATACTCGACAAAAATCCATGAATGGATCGTCGTCGTTTGGTGATCGATGTATTTATTTTGGTTTTTATTTTTCAGATATCAGTAACCTTGAAACCTTATCGAGGCGACGAGCAAGGTTGGGGGAATTGCACTATTAATTTAAACACTTGCACACCTTTTCAGTTACAAGTCATAAAGGGTACTAATTATTACTAGCAATTTGCAATATTTGAACACCAAAATTAATTATTTAAATTTATTAATAATTTGTTTTTCTATATATATTTAATAACAGATTTTCGAAATATATTCTTGAGGACATTGAAAAATATTGACGATTCTTTATCAAGAGGACTGTATATTAATTCCTGCTATGTTCATGATTACATTTACTTGAATGAAAGATGGAGCTTTCATGGTTCACCAATATTAGACAAGGTAATTTTAATTAATCGCTCACTGTTATTGATTTGTTTATTATATTTATGGAATATTATCATGAATTCAACTTTAATTAATTTTGAAAATAAATTGATTTGTTTATTATATTTATGGAATATTATCATGAATTCAACTTTAATTAGCTTCGAATAAATAATTTAATATGAAATTTATTTTCAAGATCTTCAACAAGTATACAATCGGAAAATATTATTATATTATATACAAAACATTTTTCTTTAAATTGTCTTTATATTTTTTTTTTACGTATAACAATAAATATTTAATTTTGCAGAGTATCGCGCAATATACTGGTGATTGGTATTTCGACCGAAGTATTGTCCAAGTGATAGATAGTCAAAGTGAGCTCCCATCAACTTGTCACTTGCCACGTAACATATTAACTGAAATATACTAAAAAATAGTAAAACAAATAAAAGATTATCAAAAATGATACTCTGAAAGTTTAATGTTGTGAGCAATAAAATTTGTATTTTCACTTGCAACTCAGTTTAATATAACATTTGCTCTTGTTTGATTCGAATTGTTTTAATGTTATTTTTTTTTATAATCTATGTACTACTATGTTTTAATATTATTTAATACAATATATTTGTGAGAGAATTTTTCGGATTAAAGAGGATCGATAATAGTAGTTAACCGAACTTTTTCTTTTTGAATTGTTCGAAACACTCCACAAATTTCAAGCTGAATTGACAATAAGGTGGGAATGAATCAGGCTATTGGATCGGGGCTTATGGCTCGTCTTACAGCTCGACTCAGTAAATAAACAAGTTAAACTCATTTTTTTTTAAAAGTTCCTTTAATTAAACCGGTTAGGTTTAAACTTTATTCTAATTCTTTTAAGTTTAATAAATCGATCTATTTTATTCATAAAGTGTACTTCATATATATAAATATTTAATAAGTTTAGAGCATTTTCAACAGTAGGTACAATTTCTAATTTGCACATATATAGATACACAAATAGAGAGTTAAATATAAATTAGGAGAGAGAAACGAGTATCAATCATTTGATACTAATTAAAATTTGAAATGTCGTCCAATTTGACATGTTTTTATGTTTTTTTGTTGATGATCGGACGATGTATAGTATGATGAAAACGAGATACCGAAGAAAAGAAATCAACAAGAAAAATAGAGAAGACAAAGAATTTACGTGGAAACCCAAATCGGGAAAAACCACGGGAGGAACGACGAACAATTCACTATAATATTGCTTCACGATTACAAGGATGATATACGCTCTAAACCCTCAAATCTCACGCAATAGCTATAGAATTATAATCCGTGTGTTTATGCCTATGGAGAAGCTCTCTTTATATAGGGAGAGGTCCTAATTAATGTATGGAAACATTAATTCTCGCCCATAGTATGCCTAGTAGGAGAAGGAAACCTAAACGGACCAAAAATAGAATTTTCCATAATTCTCACGCCTGGGCCAAACGGCGACCGCCGTTTCCAACTGGCGGTCGCAGGACAGATTCGGCGGTCGCCGAATCCATTTCGGCGGTCGCCGAAACCCCCTATTCTTGGCAGTCCCGACTTTGTCATTCGATGACCTTTTCGGCAGGCGCTGGTCTTCTTTTGGCGGTCGCTGGACAGAAACGGCGGGCGCCGTTTTCCTCTGGCGGGCGCCGAATCCTCCAGCGTCGTTTCTCTTCTCGGTTTCGTGGCAAACTCAACAAATCTCCACCTTGGCACTAAACCGCGAACTTCCTTCGCCGTCCGCCTTCGTCCAAAAGCCCCTAAGGGCTTAATCACTCGATCGAAGTCCAACCAAGCTAGAGTAAAGCTTAAATTTGGTTGTGGGTAAACTCTTCGTCAACATGTCCGCCGGATTGTCGTGAGTACTAATCTTACTCACCTTAATATCGCCTCGAGCGATCACCTCACGGACAAAATGATAACGAATATCTATGTGCTTTGTTCACTCATGGAACACTTGATCTTTTGTGAGGCAAATAGCACTTTGACTATATCACAAAAGATTGACGTCGTCTTTGTTGGAGTGGTATATTTAATGTCTAGATTTGAGTATTCTGAACTCCTTGTGCACTTTCATTTATCTATTAATAATGAACATTCATTTGCTTTTAGTTATTGTTAATTAAATATATGCAAATAATAGTCCTGGATTATATACGTTGTAGTTAATATGATGTGCGACGACACACAGAAGATCATACTATCGGTTACTCGTACTTAATCGAACAGTTGCTCACGACCTAGATGGACACAGACCAATCCATCGGTATAGTCGTTGTGTGAGAGAGAAAATAATTTGTCTTAATTATTTTATTACACTTGTACACTTGGTGTATTGGGCGGATCGCTTGAGATTTATCAATTAGGATTGCTCATGATAATTGATTTAAATCTCAGTGTATTTTATTCTTAATCCCCGATACAATTGCGGGTGTGTATATTTAATATAAGTGACTTTTGATTTTCCAAAGGAATTGACCGATTTAATTATTGGGTTAATTACCGGTAAAGTTGGGTCACTATATTTTATATATGACATGCCGCGAATTCTTGACGGGAAAGTGTATCCCGTAAGGGTTGATAATATCCCCGAGATGAGCTCATAAGGATTTATTATGTAAACCTCGCGAGTGAATTTGTTCCCGCATAATAATAAAGTTGAGTGATACTATTCTC
>JACOMQ010009613.1:0-11934 GCA_014843705.1 Euphrasia arctica
GAGTGTCCGGATAATCTATCAAGTAACTGATCAATGAATGGGAGAGGGAAGTGATCCTTTCGAGTGGCGGCATTCAATTTCCGATAATCGATGCACATTCGCCACCCAGTAGTAATACGCGTAGGGACCGAGGTCGATCGCATGCCCCTGCGTCCAGCCGGGGCTCCCCTCGTCGCGCACGTTCGGCGGTCGAAGCCCTAAGGTCGACCGCCACCCTCGACGCATGTCGAGGGTTTATTCGATCCTCGTCGGGGATCTCGAATCCCCGTCCGCGAAGTTCGTTTGTCCCGGATCGTTGTTCATGTATGTTCTACGATAAATAATCGATTAAAATCATAAGGGGGTTTATGATTTTATTACCTTCGATTCGTTGTTCGGAGAAACGAGATCTAGATGATGACCCTTGAATCTTCCTACGTATTACTCGCACTTCGTTTGAACGTCGTGTGGGCGACGATCCTCCGAACTCCTATGGATCTCCTTCAACTCTCTAGAACTATCAAGTATGATATTCTTGGCTTAATGATTTATGAAGACCATGTAGTGCTTTTATAGGCTACCTAGGGGATCTAAAGGTGGTGGAATATTGGGCTTCTAATAATAGTGATTAAATTGAGCCCAAGCCCAAATCTATTAATCCTTACTATTATTAATTATATTTATTTTCAATATATAAATATAATTGCACTCCCAATATAAAACCATATTATATCAAATAATATTATTTCCGATAGTATTATTTATTCCGTGTATTTAAGATATAAATATCCATGAATAAAATTAATTTATTGCTAATTAATTTATTCATCTCTTATATCCGAGACTAGTACCATTCAACTTTAATTATTATGCGGAACAAATCCAATCATGAGGTTTACATAATAATTCCTTATGAACTCATCTCGGGGATATTATTAACCCTTATCGGGATACACTTTCCCGTCAAAAATTCACGGCGTGTCATATATAAAATACCGTGACCCAACTTTACCGGTAATTGACTGGTTATACTAATCAATCAATTCTTTTGGAAAATCAAAGTCACTAATATTAAATATATACACCCGCAATAATATCGGGGATTAAGAATAAAATACACTGAGATCTAAATCGATTATCTAAGGCAATCCTAATCGATAAATCTCAAGCCATCCGCCCAATACCCCAAGTGTACAAGTATGATAAAATAATTAAGACAAATTATTTTCTCTTTCATACAACGACTATACCGATGGCTTGGTCCTTGTCCATCTAGGTCTTGAGCTACTGTTTGATTAAATACGAGTAACCGATAGTATGATCTTCCGTGTGACGACGCACACCATACTAACTACAACGTATATAATCCAGGACTATAATTGCATATATTTAATTATCAATAATTAAAGGCAAAAAATTGTTTATTTAATTAAATAGATTAAATGCTATGATCGGGAGTTTACGTTACTTAAATCTAGACATTAAGTATACAACTCCAACAGTTAAGAGGGTTGAACGAGAGAAACGAACGAAAAGGGGGAAAAGACGAAAGGTTGAAAGAGTTGTAGCAGAATATGATCATTTGATGGAAATAGATCCTGCGAAGATTGAGTATCTCGATAAATGGTTGATGATTGATGCACTAGTAATACATGAAGTAAGCGTGTTGCATTATTGAGTTTTAAATTCAGACGAGCTTAAGAAATTGTTGACAACATGATGGATCCCAAGCTCGGTAATGTTTCCATTTTAATACTTTCAATTTAAATGTGAGTTGTATATATGTATATCCTACTTTTCATGAATTTTTTATGTTTGTATGTATAGATCATGGAGACTAGTCTGGATCTTTTACGTGAGCGCAGGCGAGAATAGCCGACTAGATTCCAAATTGGTGCATGTGTTATGGACCCATGGTTTCCGGGATACGTTTAAAAAGCGTATATGAAATTGACCAACTGTAAATCATTTGAGAGTGTAATTCTTCCAGGAATATTAGGTGTGCAGACATGGCATGAGGCTAGACATATATACTTCACTGTTTGTTCAGATTCTTCTAAGCATTGGTTTGCTTGCAATGTGGATGTAACTGAGCAATGCATCTACGTATATGATAGTCTTCTTAATCACATCAGAAATGTCGAATTTAATCAGATCATGAAGCCCTTCATCGAAATCATACCATTGATATATTCTTATGTTTCGGGAGGTGTCAAGCTGACCTTAACGATTCAGAAGGTGACTGGGTTGGTTGTACAAGACAATGGGTAAGTGTTAAAATTTTAAAATGCAGTGTATGTTTCAATTGTTTGGGGAGTTGGTAATAATAAATTCTTGTGTCATTTGTTTGGAACGATTGCGGTTTATATCCATTGAAGTTTATAGAGTTCTTTTTCGGGAAGCAAGATCTTGGAAGATTCAAGTCAATCGACATGAAACAAATCAGGAAGAATCTCGTCGCGGAGCTTGTCTCAATAACCAATGACTGATCAGACCTTTTGGTTTTTTCTAATATACTTGGGAAAAATACTTGGGATGTTCTCATTTTGCTTGTGAACTAAAAGCATTTGTGTTTAGAAAGTAGATGCTTGAAAACGGATGTCAAATGCTCTCATTTTTGAACTAATGTTATATGTTTTGTTATGTGAACTGATATGATGATCTTTCTTTTTTTGAACCAAAATAACGAATTATAATGTACAGTTCTTCTCTTTTTGAACAAATATTGAATTTATGCAGCTACACATGTAATAATAATGAACCAATATTGAACAAAGAAAATAATACATTCTCAAATAAAACAAAGTACACCATGTTCAAAATATTATCAAATAACACAAAGTAGTACATCATCAAGTTCCATGCTGAACCATTTAAAACAAAGTACATCCATAAATCATTTAAAACAAAGTAAATGTATACTGAATCATATAAAACAAATTACATTTTCAGGTTACACCTTCAATCGTAACAAACATCTTCAATTTCACTCTTAATCTCTGCATTTCTAGCAAACACAGAGATCAAACACCCATACAGCAGTCCTTCATTATCAGCGGTCTTGGATACCCTTTTGATTTCCCAGTGTATAAGTTTTCCAATGTTAACCATATCAGTATTCAATAGAGCATATATCAGAATTTTTGATGTTTTGGTAAACTTAAATTCCATCTTCTAGATTTTCGATGTGTAAACCAATGCAGAATTTTGTTTTTCGAAAGTCTTTAATCTCAAATTCTTTTTTCAAATATTCAATGAATTCTTGAAGCTCTTCAGTAGTTTCAATCGTATCTTATTTCTTACAATTTCATTTTTCTCATTTCTTTTTCGCACGAATACCCATATATATCCAACGGGATTTACACCTTCTGGTGTTTGGACTACCGGTCCAAATAATTTTTGTTTTATCAACGAATCTAATTTGGATTGGATTGCATTTTTCCATTTTGTCCAATCATGTTTACGCCGACATTAATCAACCCATTTTGGTTCATAATTCTCAATTTCTTGCATAACTTCAAGTGCTATATTATATGTAAAAATTGCATCAATAACTATTTCTTTTCGATTCTAACCTTGTCCGGTAGTGACATAATTTATTGAAATTTCTATAGTTTCATTTACTTTAGAAATATGTTATTTTTCTTCTTCTGGAGAAATCTCTTCAAAAGATAGTATTTTTTTCATTATTTTTTTCTAATACTCACTTTTATTTAATCCTTTTTTTTCTTCCGATAATTTTTATTTTTGGAACCGATAGGTCTTCCACGCTTCAAGCGTGCTTTTAATTCATTAACACTTATTATTTGTCCTTCAGGGATATCAATCCTAACCAGAACAATTTCTACAAGAATATATGATTTAGTAACTTTTAGGAAGTTAGTAAATGCATTCGATAATTGATTCATAATTTTTTGCAAATGTAGAATTCTTTGAACTTCAAGTTCACATTCTTTTGTTCTTGGATAAAGAAAATCCAATTTTATTTTCAAATTAAGTTCTTTTTTCGGTTGATCATTTTTTCCCCTAATGTCGGGAAAATTGATTTCATTGTGTTCAACACTTTCTTATTTTTCAAGAAATGACCATGCAAATTTTCAATAATTCATCTCATCATTGTCGAGCTTGGATTTCCAAGTCGATCATGTCAAATCATAAAATCTTTTGGATCAATAGACTTCTGGTCTATTAAGTGATATGTTTCTATTGAAATTATTTTCGTATAATATAAGCTCAAAGATAATGAATACAACTTTTCTATTACACACTTTGTTCCCAAATTAATTTTTCTAATCAATAAACATTCTTTATTTTTTCTCCCATTATAGTATCAATATGATATCCATTTATGCGGATATCTTATATTTCTTCGAGACTTAGGAAATAATAGTGCATTTTCATTAAAAAAATTAGTTCCTTCGGGGAGAAAAATTGTTACTCTTACGTAGCCATCAATTAAATTTTGCACTATCGCTTATTAAATTGACACTTATTTCTCCCTTTTCAATACGAGAGAAATATTTTCGATTTTTCAATATTGTTTGCGTTCCAGCACTATCAATTAGGCAAATATCACTATCATTATTTGATTCCAAATATTTGACATCCATTATTGCTTGATTTTTTTTCATAATATATGTCATCATAATTGACATTATTTTCATTGACATGATTTGTTTCCACATTTTTGTCGTTTCATTTTAACGATTTTTTTTTATAACGATCAACAAAATGATCTGATGTTTGACATATACGGGACCAATGTCCTTTCTTTCCACAACGATATAAAAAATCGTCATAATTTTTTTCTTAATCATGTTCTCTCTTCTCGGAGATATTTTGCCATTTTTTCATTCTTATTTTTATTATATGTCGAATACCAAACATGATTATGAACATGATAGTTTTCATGTCTTCTACTTTTACCAAGACCACGATCATAATTTTGAGTTTTAGTCTTATTTGCTTCAGAAAATGGACTAGAACCGGTTAGTCGGAACTCGTGATTTTACAACAATTCATTATTTTGCTCAGTAAGAAGAAGATAACCAATTAATTCACAATATTTGGTAAGGCCTTTTAATCGATATTGCTACTGCAGGAGCACATTTGACACATGAAAAGTAGAACATATTTCTCAAGCATTTCTTCATTAGTTATAGTTTCACCACATAATTTCAATTGAGAAGCTACCTTCATGATAGCTGAATTATATGCCTCGACTGGTTTAAAATTTTGTCCTCAAATGTGGAGCCAATCATTCCATGTTTTGTGGTAGTACGACCATCTTCAAGTGATCGTATCTTTCTTTCAAATCATTTCACAAAATTAGTGTATTTTTCACGCTTAAATATTCATTCACTAAGATCAAGAAAAGTTAAATCAACCTTGTTGATGTTAGCCATAATAATTATAAATTAAAATAATAAAATGCGTACCTTAATAAATTTTACTATTAATTCTTACTCGCGAATCTTGCTATTTGTGCTTGTGAATCTTGCTATTCGTGTTGATAACGTGTTGTGAATTTATTAACCCAGAACAATATAAATATAAAGTACGCAAGAGAATAGAAATAGGAAGAAGGAGGACATTCTTATTATCTTTGGAGTAAGTAACAATGGAGTACAATGACACATATATAGGTACATGCATCATACATATAAATATTATCATAAAATGGTGACATCAATTGTGTGCACATTAGTATTCTCACTACATTGAGCACTCCAAAGGACATCTATAATATTATTTCATAACATTCACATTACTATACTAAAATTTTCACTATATTATACTATATATTCTTAACAATATTATTCTTATTTTATTCTAAAACATAGAATGCATTTTCATTTAATTTTTCACAATTTATTATTGTATTATCATAATTATACATTTCATTCTTCACAAAAATACAATTTATTTTTCACACAATTAATATTAAATTATTTAAGAGGGTGTATTGGTTTAGAGTTTTGTTGAATTTTTTTAGACCTTTAAAGTTTGGGGAAATTCAATCCGAAATTTAAAAAGTTTATTAAAATCATGGAGTGTTCAACATGGATTTTAAAAAGTCTTAAAAAATCTATAACTATTCAATAATCTATGAATTTTAAAAAGTTTTAAAAATTTACAAATTTTAAAAGTTTCTCTTTATAAAATATAAAAAATTCCTCAATACAAATTTTACATAATTATGAGAGATTTATAGGATTTCTCTTTAATGAATTATAAATTATTTTAAAAAAAATAATAAAACTAAAAAATATTATATAAAAATAAATAAATAAAACAAAATAGGAAAAATAATTTTTTAAGAATAAAATATTAATTTGAAGAAAAAAATAATTAATATTTTAAATAACAACCGTGCTACAACCATCAATAAAATTTTAATTTAAAAAAAAATCACTACCAAAAAAATAATTAGAGAAAATTTTACAACTTGTAGTGATTTAAATAATGTTGGAATTGTGTCCTTTATCCCACGTGTGTTGTACCGAAACAAGCTATGTAGTGCGTTTTGTGTAGATGGATCAATTGGACGATATTAAGTGTCTAGTTGAGAGCTTGAACTTCATAGTCGAAAATCAAGCCAAATGAGTCACACGACCCTATTGATCATGTATACTTGGAGTATATAAACTTTGGTTGAGAATCGGGGTTAAAAGACGGAAGAAAACGAAGAGAAAACGAAATGGACACAATTTTACACTGGGAGTCGGCCGACACCCTACACCTGTCAGCCGACACACATACAAATTTTATGTCGGTGTTGAAAAACAAAGGGTCGGCCGACAGCTCCTCTTGTCGGACGACATCGGCATTTTTCAACAGCGCAATTTTTTCTTTCCTATTCTAATTGAACCCTAAACCCTCTTGGACATCCCTCATATATAAAGGGTCATAGGCCATGAATTTAGATGCTATAACACATTAGAATACTATTCTACGAGCGGGGACGTAAGCACTATGGGGCCAGGGGGCACTGTGCCCCCGAAATTTAAAAAAAAAATAGGAGTAATATAGTAATTTCATATTTATTTAATTAAAATAAATAATAATGGTGTTGTATGAATATATTGGGCCAAGTATTAGTGAACTTTTAATTTGGACCATCACGGTAAGTCCACTTTTGAAAATATAGGAGTATTTGTTTTTATTTATCAATCAATACAAATAATACAAAATACAATTTTTAACTTTCATTCATTTAATTGTTTAAAATTCTTCAAATTGAATCAAAATATTTAACTCTAATTTCCCAAAGTTCTCTATTTAAAAATTGTTTTTATTTTTTCATAAATTTTAATTTGTGTATGTATATTATTTGTATAATTGTATGTTAAATTATTTCTTACAGCATTATATTGTGTATATGAATTATTTTTTATTTTTTGACTTAGATCATGAAAATGTTTTTAAGACAAAACCACATCTAACAAGTCTAATTGTTAGAGAACTTGAACAACTTATTAACTTGATATTTATATTAATGGGTCAAATATGAGAAACTTGACATTTATATTAGTATGTCAAATATATTTTTCAATATTGCTCCTGATTTGTGGGCCGATTTCAGTGGGTCAAATATATTCTTAATTTGTGAGCTGATTTCGACCGAATTGTTAGAAAAATTGATCAACTTGAAATTTATTTTAGCTAGTCAAATATATTCTCAAGTAGAGCCCTCATTTGTGGGTCGATTTCCCAACAAGTGTATAATTAATTTGGGTGGAGTCGCCTGACTCAAGACCTCGATGTTAGTCTAACACTCTGATATCAAGTTAGAAGTCACATCATCTAACAGCTCCAACTATTAAAATAGTTGAACAACTAATTTATATTAGTAGGTCAAATATATTTTCAAATAGGATCAAACAACAAAAAAGGTAAAGTTTGTATATATTGAGCTACCTCCAAATTAAATTTGATTGAACAAGTTCGTAGAGCATATCTATTAAAAGGTTCATGTCAAACGCATGAGCATGAGTTTTCTCAAGCCTAATATTTGGGCCCCCTGAACACAATAATTCTAGTTCCGTCACTGTCTACGAGCATCATATTCGCGGCGAAACAAGAGAGACAAGTGGGACTCGATCCAAGTTCAAAGGCTTCTCCGTTGTCGATCGAAGAAGGTTCGTGCAATGAATTGAGGTCGGATATGTTTGCAATTGATCCATCTACGCTATTGGGCAATACATACAATAATTATAAGTTATATAATTCTTACTAACTCAAATAATTGTTTTTACTATATATGTGCCCACTAGATCCATGTTAGCATTTTAGGTGTTTATGCGTGATTTAATTTTTTTCGTACCTTTTCATCCTTGTATTTGTAAATGTATGGTTACGAATAAAATTCGTAAAAACTCAGGCCTTGTTTGGTGGGTTGTATGCCTATCGGACAGATAAAAATAATCAAATTAATTTACTAGATAGCAAAGCCCAATAGTATTTAACTTATGTTTGGTGAGTCCAGTAGTATTTAACTTATTTTCACCGATAAACGCTAAAATCAAAACAACATCTACAAATAAATCTTACCAGAAAGCACACAACTTGCCCAATCAAAAAATCAAACCCTCCTCCCTGACCTCTCCTTATAACCCCCAACGTCACCTTCAGCCGGCTCACCCAATCACGTTACACTCTCCACGTCGTCGTCGTCGAACGCCTCCTTACCCCTAGCCTCCCACCAGATTTCAGATCTCAAAATTGACAACTCATTTTCCGGCCCACTCCCATTTTTGAACTTTCATAATCATACAAGATAGATGAGTGTTTGAAAATGAAAATCAAATTAGGTTAATTATTTTTTAATTTTTAGATTTTTTGATTTTTTCGAGTTCTTACAAGAAAATTGAGTAAGATGAATTCACAGATTGAAAGAGGATTTCGAGTTCGGGTTTTAGATCTATCCACCACTCTATCGATTTTTTTGTAATATGGTGAATTACTGTTCAAGTGAGACAATTCAACACGTCAAATTGGAGTGATAACTTCTTTGAAGAGGAACAGTATTTAAGATCGGGTCATATATAAACACGGGCCAATAAAAATTGTACCAAATATTAAATAAACAAATTATCTAAACTAACCTTTTCTTTGATCGGGTGTACCAAACACGCCCTCAATAAATAAAAGATAAAAATAAAAATAATACTGTGTCCGGACTCGGGAGTGTGTATGCGTATTCTTCGCAAATACGTTAATAATACTGTATTGAACAAATTGTGAGCATCGCTGTCTCTACTTTCATTCCCTTTTCCTCCCTCCCTTTGTATTTCCCGAGTGATGCTAAATCCCCAGTCGAAGCCAGTGCGAGCCCTCAATCAATTACGCAGATGTATTCACAGCCATGGCGACAAACCACGCCCGCACAAGCTCACGAGAAACCAACTCCGAAAACCCATCCCCTTCCTCAACCATCTCAAATCCTGCCGAAACCCCGACGAATTTCTCTCCGTTTTCCGAGAATTCCACGAAACGGGCCACAAACACGACTACCCTTCCTACGCAACCCTCCTCTACAAGCTGGCTCGCGCCCGCAAATTCGACGACGTCGACACCGTTTTGGATTTCATCAAGGACCACGATTTACGGTGCGACGAAGCTCTGTTCATCGGTCTGATCCGTCACTACGGGAAAGCCCGGCTGGTCGACAAAGCCGTCGAGGTTTTCCATCAGATGGGAAAGTCGTTCAACTGCGTTCGCACGGTGCAATCTTTCAACACGATCCTCAACGTTCTAGTCGACAACGAACGCTTTTCCGATGCCGTCGAGTTATTCGGGAAAGGCCCTAAAATGAGGTTCAGGGTAAATTCAGTTTCGTACAACATTATAATCAAGACGTGGCTGCGGAATGGCGACTGGGAGAATGCGAGGAAAGTGTTCGACGAAATGCTCGAGAGAGAAGTGGAACCCACGGTCGTGACGTACAATTCTCAGATCGGGTTCTTATGTAAAAGGGGCGACGTGGACGAAGCCAGAAAGTTTTTCGATGACATGAGGAGTAAAGGGAAGCAAGGGAATGCCATCACTTATGCTCTTCTCATGGAAGGTCTGTGTGCTTTGGGGAAATTCAAGGAAGCGAAGAAATTGATGTATGACATGGAGTACCATGGGTGCAAGGCAGAGCTCGTGAATTACGGAGTTTTATTGACTGATCTCACCAAGAGAGGATTAATTGACGAAGCAAAGAATCTGCTAGTCGAGATGAAGAATAGGAGGATAAAACCCGATGTGGTTATGTATAATATACTGATTAGCTACTTCTGTAAAGAAGGTGCGACTTCTGATGCTTATAAAATATTAGTCGATATGCAAGTGAAAGGGTGCAAGCCAAATGCTGCAGCTTATAGGATGATGGTTGATTGTTTCTGCAAAAGGGAAGATTTTAAGGGAGGTTTAAGGGTTCTGAGTGCAATGCTGCACAGTAATCATGTCCCGCGTATAGAGACCTTTCGTGATTTGAGTTTGGGCTTGTTCAGGACTGGGAAAATGGATGATGCTTGTTTTGTTTTGGAGGAGATGAATAAGAGGAAGATGAGTTTGGACACGAGTTCGTGGGAGATTTTGGTTAGAGAAGTTTGTGCAGATGATGAATTTGGTAATGCGCCTTTGGATGATGTTCTTTAAATTACCTGGACTAGTTAAAACTGCAGTATCAGATACTCGGTGTGGCTCAATGGAAGAACTGTGGTCTGTGTATGTAGCAATGGCGAGCAAGGAGAGCATGAGGACTTGTTTGACGGAAGAATTATCTTGGTTTTTGTACACACTTGTTCGTCAAGATAACTTTTTTCCTTTTTTGTATCTCGGTGTTTTGCATTATTTTGAAACACTTTATTAGTGTTAGAAACCTATTTAAGTTTATATGACCAATGTATTTTGTACATTGATTTGCTTTATTAGATTTACAACACTAAAGAAAATTAGATGGCGCCACTCCGAGCCTAGACCACAACGTCGTTCCGTTTTTCCTGAATTTTCGCTGCATTTTCACACAAAAAAAGCGCTTATATTCGCATAATCTCCATCAAGACAATAATAATTATTTCTTTCAAGAGATTATATAAAATCTACCCAAGCTATAAAAAAAATCCTGCATTTTCACACTAAAAACGCGCTTATATTCGCATAATCTCCTTCAAGACAGTAATAATTATTTCTTTCTAGAGATTATATAAAATCTACCCAAACTATACAAAAACACGCCCAAAACTTTTAAAAACTAGAACACTTTGTAGGCTCAACCTTAATTGCTTCTCAAAGTCCTTTGTATCTTGCTAGAGTTGGGACTTCAAGCTCGGCTCGACCAATGGGCCGGACTAGGCGAGACAATTCGGGCTTTTTTGGTCCAGATTGATGGGCCAAATGGGTCAGACCCGAGTTTAGTCCGATTGACCGAGCCCGACCGAATTTTTTATTTTTTTATTTTAATTTTAATATTTTGTATTAAGGTAATATTATTTTTATTACTTATTTTAATTAATATTATAGTTATTTTTATTATTTTTTGTACAAATTTGTTACAAATTTTATATTATTTTTATTAACATTTTATACAAAGATCTAAATATTAAAAAAAAATATAAATTGCCATGCAGTTGAAAGATTCAAAATAAATGGAAATCCACTAGTAATGAGTTTATAGCGGATGTCATACATAAGATTCAAATCCACGTAAAAATAACCATATACGGAGTAATGATTTACTGTATTTTTTAAAATCAATTTCATAAAAAAAAAAAAAAAAAAAAATAGAGCATAAACACAACGTCAAAACAAATTTTATCGCCCAAACGAGCTATGCTAACTCACCCAAACATCATAGTATGCTGTAATAGAAAAGAAAAAAAAAATCATTACTGAATTTTACTAAAATTAATAAGAATTCATATTAAATTTTGAAGCATTGAAAATTGATATATATATATATATATA
>JACOMQ010009614.1:0-11933 GCA_014843705.1 Euphrasia arctica
TTAGTTTCTTTTATGTACTTGTATTTGACCTAATTTAAATTTGCAGACAATTGCAGACGCGATCGGAGAATGGTATTTTGATCGCAATGGTTTCCAATACATGGATACGCAGCACAACATCCCACGTTATTGTGACTCTACTCTTGATGAAGATGCTTTTATCCAAAAATGCCTCAAGTTAATTGGATGACCATTCGTATACATACACTGTAATATATAATCATCGGCAGACATTTGTATGTTATCTTATTTATGATTCGAAATAATCAAGAATAACCATTAATGTATCTCCATATTCATGGTTTCCACTTTCATATGATGTTCAATTCATTCAAACCGTCGACCGATTTAGTTAGTCGGTAAATTATAGTCGACCGATTTAGTTAGTTGGTAAATTATAGACAGCTGCTCATGACTTAAGTTACACTGTCGAGCTCATTCTTGGATGCCATCTTCCTTCATTTTTATGTACATCTGTTAATATAATTGTTTTACTTGTGCTTATATTCATTACACATGTTCGGGCAGTCTCAGTTTTATAATTTTTGGATTTTGTTTTTTTGGAATTATGACACAATTGATCAGATGTGGAAGAGCTAAAAAACATGACGCGGATCATTCGGTCCCATCTCTATTAGTGGGGCTTCAACCCTCACTAAAGAAAAAATCATCTGTATTTTTTATTATAAAAAATCATAACATGTACAAATAAATGTTCAGCGTTACTGATATACATCTATATATATTTAAATAAAATATACTATAAAATATTTTGCTCTTACGTATTTTTTCTTGCTCCAACACTGATCCCAGGGGATCGGATTGTTCAATACCATCTTATGGGACCTTTTGGATCGAACGATCGGACTTAATAAGCTTTTCGGATTTTTTCAAGTTTTGTGGTTTATTCATAAGTTTATGTTCTTTTATTTCTCCCTATATTCAATCCGAATTAATTTTAGGGTACGCATATTGAGAATATTTACACATATTGAGAATATTTAGAGGATTTTTGAGAGATATCAATCATTTGAAATTATGTGCTATTTTATAGCGAAATTCTTGTAATTTGTCTTTTTTTTTTTTTCATTTAGGTTTTCACGTAATGTTTTTAAAATTATTTTATTGCTTTCAATTTGATTATTTTGTATAGTTTGAATCTACAACAATTTGGATAATTAGATCACCGTTGAAGAAGATGATGTTTAATGTGAAGTTCCAATGTCATTAATTATATACCTATTTTACTATTGAAGATTTAAGTTCCAGATTTATACTCAACACATATATTAAAAGAAAATCTCTATTTTACTATTGATTAATTATTTTAAAATTTTAAATCAAACATTAAATTAATTAATATTTAATTAATGTTTATCTCATTTTTAGAAAAATCATACTTAATTTACATTGAAAATTTCAAAAAAAAAATATCTAAATTGAAAAGAATTCGAAAAGGCAAAACAAATTATAAATAAAATAGGAGGGCTACTTTATTTTCATCACCACTTTATACAATGAAATTGTACAATAATTGTTGAATAAAATAATGACATGAAAGAAATATAGCAGTATTATAGGAATCATAGTATTTTATGATACAGATTATTTCAAGGAAAATTGATATTGAATTTATAATTTACACTTATATTATTATTATGATGATTTTTAGTAAATGTCGAGAAAATATTTATTTATTATTGATTACTCAATTGTATCAAACAAGATTTATTTATTTCAAATAAATAACACACAAAAAAAGATTTAATTTTTTCAATAATATTAAATAACACACAAAAAAATTACTTCATTGTGCTTGTGCATGTTCCATTTATATATGGCTTGTGCATGTTCCATTTATAGTACATTTTGCGCATTCATATTCTCCACAATATCTGTGGCCGTAGAAATTGTTCTCGCATTTAATACTAGAACACCAATCATAATCATAATAAAGAGGTGTTTCATCATCAATATCCTTTGAATTTTGAGTTTGAGATTGAACTTTTTCTGCAAAATCATTAAACGAATTTGACAATGTGGTATAGAAAAAATAGTAATTAAGCATAAAAATATTATAGTAAATAGATTATAACCTGTCAAAGCGAAGATGCAAAGAATAACTACAAAAGCCCCTCTAAATTTCATCTCTTGACTTTCTATGAATATTGAAAATGGATTGTACGTACATAAAAAAAAATAAGAGTATGTAGTTCTTTATATAAAATGTTTTTTTATCAATCTAGATGATTTAATTATTTAACGTTATAAATTGTCATTAATATTTACCAATATTTATTAGATACTCCGTATTATTTATTTTACTTTAATTATTGAATACTTGTGACTATATTAATAAACACTAATAGACTTTCATAACGGTATAAGCAAATTTAATTCATACTCGTTTATATTTGATTAAAATGTTTTATCATTTTTTTTGTAAATTATACTCATAATATATAATTTAATATAAATTTAACGTTTAAAACTGTAATTGTCCGCTTGAAAGAAAAACTCTTTCTCATTTTTTTTTTAAAGTGGTCGTATATTCATGAAATAAAAATTCTTAAATCATCTCCAATGGTGAGGTAGAAGTCTATCTGTACTTTTACCTCTCACCCAAAAACGAGGTAAAAATTATTGGAGGTGCACTGACATGTTAAGATTAGAAGCTCCTAAAAAATTAATATTTACCAATATTTATTAGATGTTATTTATTTTACTTTAATTATTGAATACTTGTGACTATATTAATAAACACTAATAGACTTTCATAACGTATAAGCAAATTTAATTCATACTCGTTTATATTTGATTAAAATGTTTTATCATTTTTTTGTAAATTATACTCATAATATATAATTTAATGTAAATTTAACGTTTAAAGTCCGAAAATAATTGTCCGCTTGAAAGAAAAACTCTTTCTCATTTTTTTTAAAGTGGTCGTATATTCATGAAATAAAAATTCTTAGATCATCTCCAATGGTGAGGTAAAAGTCTATTTGTACTTTTACCTATCACCCAAAAACGAGGTAGAAATTATTGGAGGTGCGCTACATGTTAAGATTAGAAGCTCCTAAAAAATTTTGGGTGTAAGAACTTGTACCCGTGTAAAGATAAAAAATAATATTATTTTATTATTATTATTATTATTATTATTATTATTATTATTATTATTATTATTTCAGAGTTAAAACTTATTTTATATTTTAACGTTATTTTGTATTTTATATAAAAATTAATAGAAAATAAAAATTTTGAACTAATTAAATTTTATATAAAAATTAATAAAAAATAAGAGTTTTGAACTAATTAAATTTTTAACTCGAATTATTTATATTTTTATTTTATATAAAAATTAATTAAAATTAAAATTTTTGAAATAGTTAAAATTTTAACGTTAAATTATTTGTATTTTTATTTTATATAAAAATTAATTAAAAAATAGTTTTTATTTTATATAAAAATTAATTAAAATTAAAAATTTTATTTTCTATAAAAATTAATTAAAAAATAGTTTTTATTTTATATAAAAATTAATTAAAATTAAAAATTTTAAAATAGTTAAAATTTTTACGTTAGCGAATTTATTTTATATAAAAATTAATTAACATTAAAATTTTTGAAATATTATTGATTTATTGATTTATTAAATACAGTATTTATTTTTATTTTAAATTTATTTTTTGTGATATTTTTATTTTAATCATGAATTATATGAAATATTAAATATTTATTTTATTTTATCTAAAAACCATTTTTTTTTTATTTTTACTATTATTATTATTATTTAAATATTATAATAAATAAATAAAAAATAGTTTTTATTTTATATAAAAATTAATTAAAATTAAAAATTTTATTTTCTATAAAAATTAATTAAAAAATAGTTTTTATTTTATATAAAAATTAATTAAAATTAAAAATTTTAAAATAGTTAAAATTTTTACGTTAGCGAATTTATTTTATATAAAAATTAATTAACATTAAAATTTTTGAAATATTATTGATTTATTGATTTATTAAATACAGTATTTATTTTTATTTTAAATTTATTTTTTGTGATATTTTTATTTTAATCATGAATTATATGAAATATTAAATATTTATTTTATTTTATCTAAAAACCATTTTTTTTTATTTTTACTATTATTATTATTATTTAAATATTATAATAAATAAATAATATAAAATAAGTAATTGGTGGGACCTATAAAATTTATTTTTAAGTAGAACTGTTGGATGAGTTACAAGTTTTTTGGTAGAAGTAGAAAAAAAATAAGTGTACTACTTATCACCCAAAACTTAAACTCACCATTGGAGATGCTCTTATATATGTAATACTCCCTCCATCCCATTTCAAAATAATTATAATAGTCACATTTCTTTTACAAATTATAAAGTAAAATTGACCATTAGTTTAAGACAAAAATAGTATATATATCATGGACTATTGTATTTTCTCCTAGAAATTTGAATATATAAAAACTTAAATTATCATTATTATACACACAAAAATATTATTCTTATTGCAATAAATGTTTTACACTAAATTCGTGGTAAATGGATGTTTTGAGATAAGTTTAGTAAGTATATTGCAATTGTAATATCAGGAGCATATACATTTTTTTCCCTCGATCACTACTCACTACTCAACTTCAATCCCTACCAAAATTTATTTTTGTTCGAATTTATACTTCAATTTTAAATTAACCTCAATTAATGAGTAGCCATTAACATAAAACTTAAATTCTAAATTAATGAGTAACCCTTATTATAAAAGAAAAAAACTACAAGCTTATATACTTAATTAGTAAAAGGCTTAAATTTAACCACTATAACATAGATTTTAAATGATTTTAATTTTTGTGTTAATAAATTATTTTATTTGTAAATGATTTTCTAATTAAGATGTAGGTGACGATGCAAAAGGAAATTTTTTTTTTTCTCTTGAAAAAAGAGGGATAAATAGGTCAATTCAGAGTTACTGTACTAATGATATGTTAACTCTTAGGGTTAAATACATTTTGCCACCCAGGATATGGGGTTTATACACTTTGCAACCTAGTCGTAAAACTTTTACCGCGATCAGTACCACATGATAAGACATATTACAATTTGCCACTTACGGGCTGCCGGATCGAAATATGCCATGAATATTCCGATTTTTAGTGTTTTTGTAAATAACAACTCAAGTTTTCTGGAAATGACGTATTTACCCTCGTTCTTCAATATTTATTTCATTTATATTAAAATTAAAAACAAAAAATTAAATTACATTCTCAGAACTCACGACGAACAAACTATAAAATTCAAAAACACACCAGAACCTGATGTGCTTAAACATAAATAAATATTTTTACACAAACAAAATCACTGGCTCTTCCCCAAATCAAAAGACAAAAAAGCACATTACATCGCGTATTCGTCGAACTTGCTTGCGAAGACCGGCGACCGCGTCATCGAATTCCGGATCGATTCGCACCTGGACCTCATCAGAGTTGAAACCATACGCCGCCGGCCTCGTGCTTAATCCTTCTCTGTATCGATAAAAACCTAATTAAAATTGCTTGATGTAACACAGATAAAAAAAACATGAGAATAAAACCCTAATTAAAATCCAGTCGATCTCATTCACCAGTTCAAAGTCACTGGAGGAAATCGGGAACTGAAACCCTAATTAAAATCGCCTCGCAAAAAATAAAAGGAAAGAGTTGAAATTGGGGGGAGACAATTCGATTTCGAATTTTCCTTCGCGCTTTGTTCCTGTTTTCCCGTTTTCCGTCGAGGGTTCACGTTTTCGGGCGTCGTGCTATTTTCCTTGCAAGTGTTTTTGTTTGCGAATTGGGTGAAGAGAGCCTCTTTCCGGCTGCATCTGAGTTTCTCGTTGGGGTTGATTGGGGACTCTGTTTTGCATCTTCTGCTTTTCGTTTTCTTGTTGAGCATATTAGTGTTTGTTAATTTTGTGTGCCCTTTTAGTTTTTGGAGATTGAAGATTTTGAGAATTGAAGATTCTTACCGAGGTTCTTTGAACTGGGGATAGAATAATTTTGCAGAAATTATTTATCATTAACTTATTTTTTTAATTAAAGTTATGTGTATGTACAAGAATACCCTCCAGTTGAAATGTTAAATTTAATCTCACATGCTTCACTGGAGCGTATATCTCAATCGCACGGAATATTCTATGGCATATTTTCTCAATCGCACGGAATATTCCATGCATATTTCGATCCGGCAGCTCGCAGGTGGCAAATTGTAATATGTCTTATCCTGTGGTACTGATCGGTAAAAGTTTTTCGACTAGGTTGCAAAGTGTAAAAACCCCATATCCTGGTGGCAAAATATATTTAGCCATAACTCTTATGAAGTGGGACAGTAGTTAGTACCTGGCCAATATTTTAACTTGAGCCTTTATAAAGTAAACCAAACACTATATTAATAGGTTATACACATTTTAAATGTGAAAAAATTCGTACTCTTTCTTCCTCCTTTTCTCCCTCTTTCGTCTTTAAAAAAAGTCGTACTCTTTCTTACTCGTAATAGAGTTTCTCTCATTTACTGTGATGGCTCATCATTCCTGGGAGATGTTGAAGAGGTTGATCCGGTAAGACAGTCTTCTCTTAATTTATACACATAATATATATAATTCTTGTTCCCTGTTTTTGTGTACTTTCATTGTAAACATTGAATTTTGTTTTTTCTCAACAAAAAAAACATGTATTTCAATTTGTGAACAATCTGTTAAATGAAAAATGAATACAAGAATGGGCATGTACGTGTAATTTTAGTTTCTATAATCTTATAAGTTCGGTGTAAATTATACATGTTTTAATTATGTGTTTAAAATAACCATTATATTGTGAATTGGTGTACTCATATTAGTTAACAATAATATTTGCAGGAAACAAAGCTCTTCTACAGGGGCTCAAGGGTGTTTGATGCGATAATGGAAGAGTTGCTTTCTAAAGGAATGGATACTGCAGAAAACGTACGTGTGCAAATTCTGACCCCTCTTATTAAATCTTAATATTTGGGAAACTAAGTAGTTAATTAAGTAAACAGGTTATTCTCTCCGGTACTTCCGCTGGGGGGTTAGCGACCATTCTGCACTGTGATAGATTCCGGGCGCTGCTGCCTAATGTTCAGCGTGTGAAATGCCTTTCCGATTCGGGTTTCTTCCTTCATGAGTAAGCAACACCTCTTCAAATCTATAGCTAGAATAAAATCATGTTTCTAAAATTTCATTTTTTTCTGTTTGTATAAATAATCGCTTGAACAGACCCAATCTACCCGGAGCCATGTACAGGGAAGATTACTTCTACAGAGTCATAAAGTTACATGTAATACGTATTCTCCAGTACAATCTATGGTTTTAATTTGAATACCGTTTGTATCATATATACATGTTTCTCTATAAAAATAAATCTCTTGATGGCACTGCAGGAGCTTGAAAGATTTCTGCCCGAGTCATGCACATCAAGACAGAGAAATCTTAGTTTGGTGAGAAACTATAACTTGTTTTAGTGATGAATTCCATACTTAACACTGAGTTTGATTATAATTATTTTTTTAATTACACAAATTTTGGCAGTGTATGTTCCCTGAATATTTAGTAGACGATGTGCAAACACCCTTGTTTTTGCTGGAATCGTCTTTTGATGCTTATCAAGTAAGTGAATTGTTGTTTTCATTTTTCATTTCTTTGTATATACATGAAAATTTGGTTTTCGATCAATTTACTTTGTTTTTTCTTTGAAGGTACAATATATGATAACACCCTACATCGGTGGTAGTAGGACAGAATGGCACGACTGTCTGTATGTGAATTTAACGTTGTGCAATTCAACTCAGTTGGGGATTTTCCGAGGTACGTTTTCAAATTAGGTGTAGTTATAGATTTGTTCTCTCTTATAACAACAGATATTCTGACTACCAGATTCATTATTTGTCAAATTTCAGAATTTCACGACTCATTTATTCAAATACTACGTGATTTGGATTATTCTTCTTCAAGAGGAATATATGTTCACTCTTGCTATCAACATGGTCATATCTACAGGAGACAATATTGGAAATGCTCTTGTGTATCGAACATGATAGTTCATAATAAAGTAAGAGTTTTTAAACTACATGTATTTGTTAGTTTCTTTTATGTACTTGTATTTGACCTAATTTAAATTTGCAGACAATTGCAGACGCGATCGGAGAATGGTATTTTGATCGCAATGGTTTCCAATACATGGATACGCAGCACAACATCCCACGTAATTGTGTCTCTACTCTTGATGATGTCGCCTTTACCCAAAAATGCCTCAAGTTAATTGGATGACCATTCCTATACATACACTGTAATATATAAGTCTCGGCGGACATTTGTATGTTATCTTATTTATGATTCGAAATAATCAAGAATAACCATTAATGTATCTCCATATTAATGGTTTCCACTTTCATATGATATTCAATTCAATCAAACCGTCGACCGAGTTAGTTAGTTGGTAAATTATAGACAGCTGCTCATGAGTTAAGTTACACTGTCGAGCTCATTCTTCGATGCCCTTTTCCTTCATTTTTATGTACATCTGTTAATATAATTGTTTTACGTTGGCTTATATTCATTATACATGTTCGGGCAGTCTCAGTTTTATAATTTTTGGATTTTGTTTTTTTTTTTTTTTTTTTGGAATTATGACCCAAAAATTATCAGATGTGGAAGAGCTAAAAAACACACTGATCACTCGGCCCCATCTCTATTAGAGGGGATTCAACCCTCACTAAAGGAAAATTCATCTCTATTTTTTATTATAAAAATTCATAACATGTAAAAATAAATGTTCAGCCTTTACTCATATACATACATATATATATATATATATATAAAATATGCTATAAATTAATTTAGCTCTTACTTATTTTTTTTCTTGCTCCAACACTGATCCTAGGGGATCATTCAATCCCATCTTATGCGACCTTTTAGATCGAACGATCGGCCTCGAGGCGGTCACTCAGTGAGCTTTTTGCATACTGCGCGGGTTTTTTCAAGTTTTGTGGTTTATTCATCAAGTTTATGTTCTTTTATCTCTCCCATATATATTCAATCCGAATTAATTTTAGGGTAGTACACATATTGAGAATATTTAGAGGATTTTTGAGAGATCAATCATTTGAAATTATGTGCTATTTTATAGCGAAACTCTTGAAATTTGTCTTTTTTTTTCGATTTAGGTTTACACGTAATTTTTCAAATTTATTTTATTGCTTTCAATTTGATTATTTTGTATAGTTTGACATGTGATCTACAACAATTTAATTGGATAATATAACCGTAGAAGAAAACGATGTTTAATGTGAAGTTCGAGAATGTAATTAAATATATACCTCAGATTTATACTCAACACATATAATTAAAAGAAAATCTCTATTTTGATTAATTATTTTAAAAATCTAAATCAAACATTAAATTAATTATTTATTAATTAATGTTAATCTCATTTTTAGAAAACCCATGCTTAATTTACATTGAAAATTTCAAAAAAACATCTAAATAGAAAAGAATTCAAAAAGCCAAAACAAATTATAAATAAAATAGGAGGGAATACTTTATTTTCAACACGACTTTATACAATGAAATTTTATAATAATTGTTGAACAAAATAATGACATGAAAAAACATATAGTAGTATTATAAGAATCATAGTATTTTACTATACAGATTATTTCAAGAAGGATTGATATTGAATTTATAATTTACACTTATATTATTATTATTATTATTATGTTTTTTAGTAAATGTCGAGAAAATATTTATTTATTATTGATTACTCAATTGTATCAAACAAGATTTATTTTTTTCAATAATATTTAAATAACACACAAAAAATTAGTTCATTGTGATCGTGCATGTTCCATTTATATATCGCTTGTGCATGTTCCATTTATAGTACATTTTAGGCATTCATATTTTCCACAATACATGTAGCCGTCTAAATTGTTCTCGCAATTAATATTAGAACACCAATCATAATCCACATAAAGAGGTGTTTCTTCGTCAATATCCTTTCCATTTTGAGTTTGAGTTTGAGATTGAACTTTTTCTGCAAAATCATTCAACAAATTAGACAATACGAAATTAAAAATAGAGTAATTAAGCATAAAAATATTATAATGAATAGATTATGTTGAATTTGACAATACGATATAGATAAGATAGTAATTAAGCATAAAAATATTATAGTGAATAGATTATAACCTGCCAAAGCAAAGATGCAAATAATAACTACGAAAGCCACTCTAAATTTCATATCTCTTGATTTCATATGAATATTGAAAATGGATTGTATGTATATAAAAAAAATGAAGATTATGTAGTTCTTATATAATTTTTTTATCAATAGATGGTTAAATTATTTAACGTTATAAATTGTCATTAATGTTTAACAATATTTATCAGATATTATTTCTTTAACATTAATTGTTGAATATTTATGATATATTAATAAAAACTAATAGACTTTCCTAACTGAAAAATTAGGGTTCTTGCATGATAGATTTGGGAGAGAGATGAGGGATTTCTGGAAATCGAATTGGGGAGTTGAAGTTTTCTGAAAATAAATGTTGTAAGAATGAAAAGGATGAATACGTTTTCTTGCCAAAACCGAATTTTACATTAAATATTTATTATTATTTATTAAAAAATGGAAATGTCGAGATTGCCCTTTTCCAGCTGAAAGAAAATAAATACTGGTCACGTGCAATTCACGTGTTGCCGGAAACCGCCCCTTTTCAAATGAAAATGCAATTTTCTCAAAGTTCAGTTAGTCGGGTGTACAGATTGCAAGGTGAGTAACCAAAGTACAAAAGTGCTTATATGTCAGCTACTAGCCTACAATTATCCCTAAAAAAATGTGAACATTAGTTTGGGATGGAAGGAGTACTACAATTTTTATTTCATGAGTTCACGATCACTTAAAATAAATGAAAAAATGTTTTTCTTTCAAGGGATAATTACAGTTTTCAAGCTTTAAACTTTAAATTTACATTAAATTATATATTATGAGTATAATTTACAAAAAAACCATAAAACATTTTAATCAAATATAAATGAGTATGAATTAAATTTACTTATAAGTTACGGAAGTCTATTAGTGTTAATTAATATAGTCATAAGTATTCAATAATTAATGTAAAATAAATAATATCTAATAAATATTGCTAAATATTAATGACACTTTATAACGTTAAATAATTAAACCATCGAGATATCGATAAAAAAAACATTTTATATAAAGAACTACATACTCTTATTTTTTTTATGTACATACAATCCATTTTCAATATTCATAAAAAATCAAGAGATATGAAATTTAGAGTGGCTTTCGTAGTTATTCTTTGCATCTTTGCTTTGGCAGGTTATAATCTATTCACTATAATATTTTTATTCTTAATTACTATTTTTTCTATATTGCATTGTGAAATTCGTTGAATGATTTTGTAGAAAAAGTTCAATCTCAAACTCAGAATTCAAAGGATATTGATGATGAAACACTTCTTTATTATGATTATGATTGGTGTTCTAATATTAAATGCGAGAACAATTTCTACGGCCACAGATATTGTGGAACATATGAATGCGCAAAATGTACTATAAATGGAACATGCACAAGCAATATATAAATGGAACATGCGCGCACAAGCACAATGAAGTAAAATTTTTGTTGTTATTTAATATTATTGAAAAAATTAAATCTTGTTTGATACATTTGAGTAATCAATAATAAATAATTTTTTTTTTGACATTTACTAAAATTATTATTATTATTATTATTATTATTATTATTATTATTATTATTATTATTATTATTATTATTATTATTATTATTATTATTATTATTATTATTATTATTATTATTATTATTATTATTATTATT
>JACOMQ010009615.1:0-11933 GCA_014843705.1 Euphrasia arctica
GCTGACGTCACAGATCCATGGATGACATCACTTTTTGTACTTGGATTCTAGAATCTTGGAATCTTGAATCTTTGATTCTTGAATCTTCGAATCTTGAATCTTCAATTTCTTCGACTTCAAACTTCAAATCTATATTGACTCCATCGATCTCAATACTTCGTCTTCAACTTCATCGTGATGAACTCTCGTCGTTGAGTCTTCAGTATTTCATCGTCTCCATGGTCGTCGATAGTATTGAAGTAGTAAATAGCAATCCCACACTTCGTTGGCAATTGAACTCAGATAGACATCTCAACGCACTTCGTTGATATTGAAGGTGGGATGAACAAACATAAAATGCGACCCGTGTCGAAGATGTAGAGAGGGCAAGAGTTGCGACTCAGTTCGCAATTGTTGAGGGTGCAGAGATTTGCGAACCCATTCGCAATTGTTGGAGAAGCAAGTGATTTGTGACTCCAGTCGCAATTTTCGGAGAGGCAAGAGAAATGCGAACTGGTTCGCAATTGTTGAGAGATGGGATTTGCGAACCCATTCGCAACAACAGGAGGGGCACGGAATTGCGAACCCATTCGTAATAGTTGGGCAGGCAAGGATTGCGAACTCATTCGCTAAAGATGGAGATGCAAGACTTGCGACTCCATTCGCAATTGTGTGAGGGGCGAGAAATGCGAATCCGTTCGCAATAGATGGTAAGCATGGCATTTGCGAACGCGTTCGCAAATTGAGGAGTTGGCCGGGAATTGCGAACCTGTTCGCAAATGATGACAGCAGGAGAGATTTGCGAATCCAGTCGCATATGTTGAAGAAAGCCAAGAATTGCGAACCCATTCGCATAGATATACTTCACTTGAGTTCCAACTTGTATCCATTCACTTAACCACCTGAAATTCAACCAACAATGAAAATCATATGTTGTCGTCAAAACTAACATTTACAGAATGAGAAAGCGTCAACCTTGGAATGTATACGATTTCGTCTTGTTGTTCCCCTCCTAAAACCTTTGCTTCAATAACGTAGTTTCCCAACTTGGTCACAACCAATCGAGATCCTACATAATCCGGCCGTGTGGTCGATATTTCTTAACAACATAATCGACACTCCAACCTACATGGAATAACGTGTATTAGAAATATAAAAAAAATTGCAGTAAAGTACTCATAATAGTAAATATTGAAATATAAATTATATTTGAATATAAATTATTTGATGCTCGAATAATTATGTAACAGAACTCGATTGGTTGTGACTGAAAGTGTATGAAAAATTAAGAAGAAAACAAACAAAAACAAATAAGAATGAAATCATTAATAAAAAAATTATAACTAAAACATTAATAGAACAAAAAATATAATATTGTTTAGAAATATTTGAACAATTAATTCCGTAGTAATTATCATAATAATATTTTGAATGATTTCCATAATCATTTAAAAAGTAATAAGAATCATTATTTTTGGACGAAAAGTTAATCATAAAATAAAAGAAAATGAAAGAATAAAAAAGATAAAATAAAATTCTTTAACATTATTTTGTTTTTATTTAAAATATCTCATTTTCAATTTGTTTTAATAAGTTTTATAAAGATAAAAAACATAAAAAAAATCAAGTGTTTTTAAATCATAATTATCAATGTTTTGATTGGAATCTATAGTTTTGAAACATATAATGTGTGTGAATCTTTATATTAACATTATATTATCGAATAATTTTATTGTTTGTATTTCAACTATATCAATTTTTAATAACACCGTGTGATTAATTTATTTATATTTATAATGATTTAGAAAACCAAAAAATAAGTGTTTCTAATTAAAAATTTTGACATTCTTATTGGACATTTTGAATGATATAACCCGTGTAAATAATAGATGGTGAATAATTGTATAATTAATATCATTAAATTATTTAAATATAAGTATATTTATAAGTAAATTTAAATAAAATTTTAAACATCCTTTATTATTGAATAAAATATGAAGGATGTGTTACATTACTTTGGATATAGTATAATTGTACGTGTTAATAATAAATGACGTATGATTGTATAATTAATAGAAATATAATTTAATAGTCAAATAATTATTTTTATTTTTATTTCAATTATTTCAATTTTCAATTTTTGTTATTAAATTAGTTGTATTAACAATTATAGGAAAAATAAAAAAATATTGAAAATATATGAAAAAATTAAGAAAAAAACATTAAAAAACAAAAAGAAATAAGAATGAAATCATTAATAAAAGAAATTATAACTAAAACATTAATAGAACAAAAAAATATAATATTTGTTATAATAATTTAGGAAGATTTGAATTTTCTAATTATCGTAATAATGTTTTTGAATGATTTCCATAATCAGTTAGAAGCTAGTGCAACCATTATTTTTTGGACGAAAAATTTATCATAAAATAAAAGTAAATGGAATAATAAAAAAGATAAAATAAAATTCTTTAACATTATTTTTTTTATATTTAAACTATCTCATTTCTCAATTTTTTTTAATAAGTTTTACAAAGATACAAAACATTAAAAACGAATCAAGTATTTTTAAATCATAATGATCACTGTTTTGATTGTAATCTGTACTCTTTAAAACATCCGTGAATCTTTATATTAGCATAATAAACTATAAATAATTATATTGTTTGTATTTCAACTATATCAATTTTCAATAACATGTGTGATTAATTTATTTATATTTATAATGATTCAGAAAACAAAAAATATGTCTTACTTTCTTATTGGATTGAATGATATAACCAGTGTGAATAATAGATGGTGAATAGTTGTATAATTAATATCATTAAATTATTTTAATATAAGTATATTTATAAATAAATTTTAATAAAATTTTAAATATATATATTGAATAAAATGATGAAGGATGTGTGACCGTTGCTTTTGGACAATTGTAGTATAACCGTACGTGTTAATAATAAAGGATGAATGATTGTATAATTAATAGTAATATAATTTAATGGTCAAATAATTATTTTTATTTTTATTTCAATTATTTCACTTTTTAATTTTTGTTATTAAGTTATTTGTGTTAATAATTATAAGAAAAATAAAAAAATATTGAAAGTATATGAAAAAATTAAGAAAAAAACATTACAAAAGTAAAATAAATAAGAATGAAATCATTAATAAAAGAAATTATAACTAAAACATTAATTGAACAAAAAATATAATATTGATTATAATAATGTAGAAAGATTTGAATTCCCTAATTATAATAATATTTTGAATGATTTCCATAATCATTTAGAAGGTACTACGAAAAATTATTTTTTGACGAAACAATTATCATAAAATAAAAGTAAACAGAATAATAAAAAAGATAAAATAAATTTTTTTAACATTATTTTGTTTATATTTAAAATATCTCATTTCTTAATTTGTTTTAATAAGATTTACAAAGATACAAAAGTTTAAAAAAAATTATGAGTTTTTCAATTATAATTATCAATGTTTTGAATGTAATTTTTACTTTTTAAACATAATCTATGTGAATCTTTATATTAACATTATATTATCGAATAATTATATTATTTGTATTTCAACTATATCAATTTTCAATAACATCGTGTGATTAATTTATTTATATTTATAATGATTTAGACAATCAGAAAATGTACCTTACATTCTTATTGGATTGAATGATATAACTCGCGTGAATAATAAATGGTGAATAGTTGTATAATTAATATCATTAAATTATTTTAATATAAATATATTTATAAATAAATTTAAATAAAATTTTAAATATATAAATTGAATAAAATGATGAAGGATGTGTGACCATTGCTTTTGGATAGAGGTAGTATAAACGTGTTAATAAAAAAGGATGAATGATTAAATAATTAATAGTAGTCTAATTTAATGGTCAAATAATTATTTTTATTTTTTTTCAATTATTTGACTTTTCAATTTTTGTTATTAAGTTATGTGCGTTAATAATTATAAGAAAAAAAAATATCGAAAGTGTATTAAAAAAATTAAGAAAAAAACATTATAAAACAAAAACAAATAAGAATGAAATAATTAATAAAAGAAATTATAACTAAAACATTAATAGAACAAAAAATATAAATAAAATTAAAAATAACTCAAAGTTTTACCCGATTTTTTACAATTTTTTATTTTTTAATTCAACTATTTTCCCTCTCACTTTATTTTATTAAGTTATTTATTTTTTATAATAAAGAAAATAAAATAAAAAGATAATTTGAAAGTATTTTTTAATAATAATTTACAATGGTTTCATTTGTTTTCTTAAACATATAACATTGCTAATTATAAATGTAAAATGGTTGAATAGTTAATAAAATGATTCAATATCTATTAAAATGCAAGGACTTATCTCGTTATTTAATTTAAAATGACTCATTATCTATTATAATGCAAGGACTTGTCTCCTTTAAAGTAGATAATTGATGAGAAGTAAAAAACTTAAAAAAGAAAATAAAAAAATAAATAAAATGTAATACAATCACTACTACAAAAAAGGTCTTTCACATTGGTTAAAAAAGGCCTTTAACATCGGTTAATCAAACCGATGTCCAGATGTTCAAAAGCCTGATGTAAATATCATAAGTATTTACATCATTTAAATAACCGATGTTAATCTCAAAATCTAACATCGGTTATCTAAAATAATCGATGTCCAATTTCAAGCAAAACTGATGTATTTGACAAAAATAATGCCGGTTACTCTTTTGAACTGATGTGAATTTTATAAAATGAACATCGGCTCTGTTATGAAACGATGTAAATTTTAAAACTAAAAAAAACCAAAAATAATATTAGCGGTTTTACTTAAAAGTTAAAACACAATTCAGTAAACAAACATCGCCAAGTTTACACATAAGCATCAATCCACATAGACTAAACATAAATAAATAAATAAGGTTAAAACTTAAAAGAATGACTATAAATAAGACAATATCACTTAAATTCTATATCTATTAATATCTCCTTAAGAGTATAACTTGGTTGAAAAAAAAAATGGCATCTTTCTCAACTTTAGCATTGCCTTCGAACTCGTGACCAAATTCACATTGCGCTATAGCTCCGCTTGATGTTTGTATTCATGTCAATAGAAACAAAACAACCTGAAAATTATTGTTAGTTCATGCCAATAGTATAATTCCTAACACAAAGTCACAAACAAAAGCTATATACTCAATATTCTGGAACGATGAGTAATATTCTTCTTCCAAATTTGAAACCTGAAATAGACAAATGAATATGAACAAATCATAACAAAAATATTACTCACTTCTTAGCTTCCTCTTAGTATAATAATAATCAAACATGAAACAACTTTTTATCGCCACCATACAATATATATTCTTCATATTAATTCTATGGAACTAATGGCTTGATTTATCTGCAAGAGATGAACTAAATACTGGAGTATGTTTTATATAATTACAAATATAAAAAGACACATAATGTACATACGAAAAATACGAAGGCGGTGCTAAGAATATTGTGAATGCGATTTACATGCTTACAGAGCAATTGCCAATCAAAATCAGTCCTTCCGCCCTCAGACCTTGCCGATAATCTGCATCAAGAAAAAAACACGACAACATCGATAGACATGAATTCTAATAAAATCGAACCCGAATGACACGGCCACAGAGTCATCACACAAAGAGATCACTTTGAAAACAAAACGAAAAAGGGAAACAAAGACAAATGGGTAATGTCAACACCATTAACAAAAAACAAAGGTAAGATTGTGACAAACTTAAAGACTGAAAATCAAATATTTAGTAAGGCATTAAGCATACCAACAACAAAAAAATAAAACTATAAATTGAAATTTCAAATCTACACTAAAATTTCAATAATCTTGATTATAATTCATCCAGATTTTGTAATACTAATAAATTAATAATAAAATAGATTATTAACTATAAAGTATTACTACTAATAATTGCCAAGAGACGTGAAACCGGATAATACAAAGAAATCCAATGAAAAAGGAGTTTAATTTATGAGATAATAATAATATACCTAAGAAAATATTGCATAATTTTTTGTCTTTCAATTTCAAAATGGGCCAACTGCAGGCATCTTTCAGAGTTATTATTTCCCTCGGCCCTTAATATCTGTATGAAGCTTACTGCCTTAGACATTCTAGAATCAAACTACCAACAGAAGTTAAGAAAGTCAAAATTTGTAAAAGAATACAATCATTAAGTACTTAAATAGGGAACTAAGGATTTTCAAGTTCTCTGATATATGCAAATCCTTGCACTCAATATAATTTAGTGTATTAATGGAATCAGTGTCTTTGGTAAAGGTGGTTCCATCCTCCAGCAAACAGCCAATGTATTGTAGGAAGCATTCCCAGTCATCAGGGCTGCAATCAAATAATGAAAACAAAAAAATAGTCAAAAATCAAATATGATAGTATCAAGAGCACCCAGTAAAGTTGATGGAATGTGACAAATGACTGCAAATAGGTCTACAGCAGATAGCAAAATGGTGTATAGTTTTTGCTTCTTCACATGAAAAGGCCACTAATGTATATTCTCAACTCTGTAACACTTTCAGGAATTGAAAAGGGTTCGAAAGGTTAGTTTCTAGGATTTAAAAAAAAATGCAGTACGGCTAACATTAACTTTTACAGGTACAAAAAAATGTAATGAGGCATAATTTATTGTGAAAAAATGTAATGCAAAATAGCTAACTTACCTTATTGTGATTGCGCTTCAAATACAATAATTAATCATATTTATTCACATGGAGGTAAGCCGTAATGTTTGTACAGCGAGCCTCTTCAATAGATTCAAACAAATGTCCTCTTTTCTGATTCAGCACGCTTTAGATACTAACCATCCAGAATGAAGACTCAATTTACGTATTAATAGAAAGATGTCCAAGGAATCAACACGTTAAACAACCCAAAAGCATATATTTAAAATTTGATCTTAACTGACCTATTTGTAGACACGTTAAAAAGGCTAAAGAAGCTGCAAACATAGAACAAATATGATAAGTGCATCAGTGTATACATGTGATAAATATATCGATGTAGCTGAGCCTCCTAGGGTCAGACTCTTCCATGATCAGAGCAGCGTACTCACCTAATGAGAAGAAATCTAAAGGTGAAAAAAGAATATGTCAATGATAGTATTAACCATGAATAACGGGAAAAAAACGTATCGTCAGATTCATCTTCGAGAAAGTAGTTGGTTCATACTGAGGGAGTCTTGAACCAAGAAAAGTTGCATCTCGTAGTCATGGCCGAGAGTAAGCTGTTCAGATGTAGCATATTGAGCGTCTCAAGGAAAGCCTCCCACTTTATTCTATTGGTTATTTACAAATATCATTATATTTTTACAACCACATAAACCCATTATACAAATAAAATAACATAATACTTAATCTCAGTGACCAAAATAAACAATAAACTTTCAAAAATGGAGGGAATAAATAAAAAATAATGAATAAAGTAATAAAAAACTTGAGCTTGTACATAGACACAACCGAGACACTTGCTGTAACATGAATGATATAAAAGATTAAGGTACCTTTTACTAAGACTAAGTAACTTAGAAAAGTGAAACATGTCCATAATTTACTGTGAATGTGAGTGGTTAAATTAACATTTGTTCTTGTACTGGGATAAATTAGCAAAGCATAAATTAGCAACTAAACCAAGAATCGTCTCATGTGTGTGTTACATTGCCAAAAAAGACAACTGTTTTCATCCAAAGATGATATGGTGTTGCTAAGCTTATAATCTCTTCAAGACATCATCCAATATGTTACAGAGCTTATAATATCTATAAATTTATTTGGTTAAATATATTTGATAGACTTTATAAGATGCAAAAACATAATCTCCAAATTGTTTGGTGGAATATTTTCTAAAGTTTATAAGATGCAAAAAATAAACTATAAATCGTTCGGTGGAATATTTTTGAAAGAGCTTATGAGATACAAAAATAAGATCTTTAAAAATTATTTTCACTACAACTTTCTTAATCTACTATAAGCTCTAATTTTTAGAATCTCAAATGTCGATTAGAAATCCAAACACTTCAACAATTTATTTTAAAACAAAATCTAAGTTCTTACATGTCTAATCCCTCCAAACATCTTATAAGATGTAGGTTCTGATAAGATATTCATAAATAAAGCTATGCCAAACACCTTTCCTAGATTTTAAGAACCATGTTCATTTTTGTAAAGGGTACATGATGCAATTGAATCCAAGGAAAAAATAATTTCCAGATAATCAAAGAATCTAGAAATATGTTGTTTAGAATAATAAAAACCACCTGCATAATTAATTCTTTCAGCTTTGAGTGAAGGCGTGATGCTGAATCTTTGACACTTTTTGGTGGCCATATCTGCAACAGTCGAACATTACAGATAAAATCAGTTAAGTGTTTATCGAAACCAAGCAATCCGTGTGTACAACGTCTGCTCAATCCAAGCATGATTTAGACATACATTGTTAGAAATTATCTATATAAAAATAGATCCAAACACAAACGCAAACATCCCAGTCGAGTTGTCCTGAGATCTGTTCCTTCAGTGAGCACAACCTATGATGCCGCCCCAGAGTCGTCAATGATACAAGACCCGGTACGAGTTCCAGTTGGACCAGTTACGCGCTCGAGAGCTAAGAAGTTCAAGGCAAGCTTGATGGCGTTGATTCAAGAAGTCTGGGTGCAAGAGCTATTGAAGAAACCCATTGGTGATGTGGAGAAGCCAAGCCTTATCAACCTGATTGCGTACGAGGAGGCCGATCCAACAGAAGACTTTGAGTTTAAAGCTGGAACCATGAAGACGAAGCCGGAACGGAGGTCAGACGAGTGCCGAGGACGCGCCGCGAAGTTCGGCTCAGAAATTGGCTTGGTGTCGGCCGACACCAAAGCCTGTCGGCCGACACCTTCAGAAAGTGTATTGGCTGGGCAGGAGATCAAGGCCGCACTCGCAGGACAGAGGAGATCAAGGCCGCACTCGCAGGACATCCTGCGGACGCAGGATAATTGTCGGCCGACAAAGTTTCCTGTCGGGCGACAAGTGGATGTCGGGCGACACCCTATACCTATCGGCCGACATCGGGAATTCAGAATCGAGATTTTGCCAGCGTCGCGACTTTTGACGTTTTTATTGTTTTGTTTCCTTTTCCTTTACTTTCTAGGTCAGCCTATATAAAGGCTTATGAACCCCTTTATTTAAAACACAACTTTGAAGATAATTAATATATTTTTTGAGTTTAATTCTCTCATCTTTTTCGTTCTCTTTTCGATTGTGCCAAAAGAGATCAACCCGACGAATCAACGAAGCATACATACTTCGTTTGTGTGTCATACATCTATTTCCGAGTTGCTACATCGATCGCGTGTTGGGGGTTAGGGTTCCGTCCTTAATTTATTTCACGAATCAGATTCAGAGGTTTGGGATCATCCGCCAGGTATCCAATTCAATCGTTTCTTCTTCTTCCGTTCATATCCTTCAACGAGGTACGTATCATCTGGTATCAGAGCCCAGGCTAGGGTTTCTAATTTCTGATTTCGTTACCTCGTTCATCTTTTCTTTTCGTTCTTCCTTCTTCTTGCTGAATCGGATCTCTTTCATCCGTAAGCACAAAAAAAATAAATAATAAAAAATAAAAAATTATATAAAAATTATTTCGACTCCGTTTTTCTCAAAATTTTTTTGGGATTCTCGATTCTAGTAGCGAGGCGAATATACAGCCATTAAAAAAAAAGTATTTTGGCGGGAAAATTTTTTCTTCGACCAAGTTTTTGTGTGTGATTTCTGAGTTTTCCGGCATCGTTTTGAGCCAATTTGGTGCTATCGTATTTTTCGTTCCGAAATTTTCCGAATTTTTTTTGTTTCCGTTCTACGTCGTATTGTGTGTTTTTGGGGATTTTGTCGGTTCTGCTCTCGTCTGGTAGATCGAGGAGTTTGATACATTGAGGGAGAATTTGAGTGGTAAAAGGCAGAGTGGTGAGAACATTAGAGTGAAAAAAGCCATACCTGAGTGAAACACGAGTGCTGAGTGAATTTCATCCTGAGTGTGATACACGAGCATTTGTGAGGTGGTGAAGTTCTTTAACTTTATTGCTGTTATTACTAACGTTTTCTGTGCAGGTATGTCTGGCGAACCGAAAAATAAGGAGACAACAGAGGGGTCTATTAACAACGTCCAATTGCAGTTCATCGTGGAAGCTTTGCGTCCTGAACTGGCAAAGCTCCTCTCAACTGAGATGGATGTGGTACATGACCGACTCCTTGCCCTAGAGGAGAAATCTCGTCGAGAGAATCCAGAGAATCGGAGAGTCGCAATGCGCAACGTCGGTCGAGATAACCAACATCGTCGTAATGGGCGACACAGGGATGCCAACCCCGAAGACGATGAGGCTGACGAAATGGATAACAACTTGAACACCATCAAGATGACTGTTCCCACATTCATGGGGAAGAACGATCCAGAGTTGTACATCGAATGGGAGAGAAAGGTCGAGATGATGTTTGACTGCCACAATTACTCAGAGCTCAAGAAGGTGAAATTGGCGGCAATCGAATTTTCTGACTATGCCTTGGTTTGGTGGGATCAGCTGGTTGCCAGTAGGAGGAGAAACTATGAGCAGCCTATTGAAACATGGGCCGGGATGAAGTCTGTGATGCGTAAGAGATTTGTACCTTCCCACTACTACCGGGAGTTATACATCAAACTACAGAATCTACGACAGGGAACGAAGAGCGTAGATGAGTACTTTAAGGAGATGGAGGTAGCAATGATTCGGGCCAACGTTGAAGAGGATCGGGAAGCTACCATGGCTCGGTTCTTGGCTGGACTGAATTGGGAGATTCGGAATGCCGTGGAGTTGCAACCGTACGTCGAATTGGAGGACATGGTTCACATGGCGATCAAAATTGAGAATCAGCACAAGAGGAGGGGTAGTTTGAGCAGTGCAAAGCCGAATCAGTCTTCTTGGAGATTACCCCAAGGTCCGAGTGGTTCTTCACCTAAAGGGAACCAATGGAAGAAAGAGGTTCCACCTCGTGACGAGAAGAAGACCTTCTTTAAGGGTCGGTCGGAGGGTGCAAGTTCAGCGACTCAGGTCAGCCCGTCAAATCCTGATAGTCGCAACCGAGACAAGAAGTGCTTCAAGTGTCAGGGATTTGGGCACATTATGAGTGAGTGTCCTAACAGACGACTCATGATCTTGAGAGATGACGGAGAGGTCGTGACTGATGGTGAAGGCGAGGAACCAACACCTACAGCTACGGTAGATTCCGAGGATGTGGAGGAGATCCTAGCCATCGAGGGTAACCTGTTTGTAGCTAGGAGAGTCTTGAGAGCACATACACAGCCCGAGGAGAGGGAGCAGCGGGAGAACCTTTTCCACACGAGATGTCATGTGAAGGATAAAGTGTGTAGTGTGATCATTGATGGTGGGAGTTGTACGAACGTGGTAAGTGCAACCATGGTTCATAGATTGGAGTTACCAGAGGTGAAGCATCCAAAGCCATACCGTCTGCAGTGGTTGAATGATTGCGGTATCATCAGGGTGACCAAGCAAGTGAAGGTACCTTTCCGCATTGGCAAGTACGAGGATGAGGTGCTATGTGACGTCATCCCTATGCAAGCGAGTCACATCTTGTTGGGACGACCGTGGCAGTTCGATAGGAGAGCCATACACGATGGCTTCACCAACAAGTACTCGTTTGAGTATGACGGTAAAAAGGTATCTCTTGTTCCTCTCACTCCTAAACAAGTTTACGAGGACCAAGTGCAGCTACAAAAGGAGGCAGACAAGGAATCTACAAAAGAGCAGTCCTTACAAACAAAGGAGAATGCCTTGCTTCACAGAGCCTACCTTGCAAGAGCTAGTGATGTGAAAGAAGCAGTGAATGAGAAGAGGCAGATGTTCGTGCTGTTGTGGAAG
>JACOMQ010009616.1:0-11932 GCA_014843705.1 Euphrasia arctica
CGAGACTACGAGGACGACGACGATGAAAGCTCCGGCCCGTTCAACATTGTGCGCACCAAAAGTGCTCCGGTCGACAAGTTGCGTAGGTGGAGGGTAAGTTCAACTCCTTCGTAATTCTCACTCTTACCGATTTTTTCTGATGTGTATATTATAGTAATTTTGTTTTGTGCGGAGGGGATTATTTTGTGTTTCTGTGGTTTCGTATGTACTAGGGGTTGGTATTTGGGGTGTTTTCTGATTTTGTTCTTCGTTGCCATCTGTTTTTTTTAGCAAGCTGCGCTCGTGCTTAATGCCTCTCGTCGATTTCGGTATACTTTGGACTTGAAGAAAGAAGAAGAGAAGAAGGAATTGTATGCGAAGATTAGAACACATGCTCAAGTCATTCGGGTACGTTGTGTTTCTCGATATTAGACGTCGTTGCACTGCCTTTTTCTGCTTAATCAATTGGTTTCTGATCAACTAACAATGTATTGAACAGGCTGCTGTTCTTTTCCAAGCCGCTGGGAAAGGGCTGAGTGGTAAATTTCTTTTATGGTGTTTTTAACTGTTTGTGACTTCACTGTTCTATCTATTTGGTGCTTATTGAAGTTAGTTTGTTGGGTTTAGTTCTAGGATCTGCAAAGTCACCTGCAACCGGAACTCCGACTCTAATTGGTGATTTTGGTATTAGCTCCGAGGAACTTGTATCAATGAACAGGGAGCATGATCTTTCACTTCTACAGCAATCCGGAGGGGCAAGTTTATTGCGTGTTTACAAATTATTATTTCTTTATTCTATGCCTATGCTTTGTATGTTTTCCATCCTGATATGTTCCCCTTTTCTCTTCCTTTCAGGTGAAAGGAGTCACTGAGAAGTTGAAGTCCGATGCGGAGAAAGGATTATCTGGTGACGAGACAGACATCATAAGCAGAAAGCAAGCTTTTGGATCAAACACATATCCTCGAAAGAAAGGGCGCAGTTTTTGGGTGTGCATTTGTTAATTCTGTTATTGACACAATCGTTTGTTCTTTGATTAGTTCAAACATTAATTTCAAGCATAAGTGGGAAGTATTTATGTTTTGCTTCTACTTTACAGATGTTTGTATGGGAAGCTTGTCGTGATACTACATTGATCATCTTGATGGTTGCCGCAGCTGCTTCTTTGGCACTTGGTATAAAGACTGAGGTTAGGCTTAGAATATAATGTGCCTTTCATTCTCTTTTGGAAGGGAAATAGAAAAGGATAATTATGGAACTTTCCTTATTATATCAAGGATTATAAATCTCAGCTGCCATTTAGTTCATCATACAATGGATAGTTACATAAATTTCCTTAATAGTTTAGACATGGGATGGTGTAAAAAGGTGTATAGACAAGGAAGTGTTGTTTCTATGTGAATATAGGGAAATGCATGAATGATCATGTTTGACTGTTGTTTCATGTATACTGGTTCCAATAAGTGTTTATTCTCCTGTGTAGGGTATAAAAGAAGGTTGGTATGATGGAGGAAGCATTGCCATGGCAGTTTTTATTGTCATTGTATTTACAGGTATGTCGGATTCACTTGATGTTCTAGTCTTGTTCATTATGATCCTTTCAAGTGTGTGGCCAATGTACATCTGTGGGTTGCTGGCCGACGTGCCTTTCTGAATCTGATGTACAAATAAATATTTATATCACTTCAAAAAGTTTTGTTAGATTTGTGGATAGCAGCTCCAATTTTGACAGGTCATGAGTCATGACAAGCCTTTTTACAAAATTATAAGAACCTCAATTCTCATAAAGGGAGTTGAATTCTTTGAAGACAATGTGAGTAATTCTGTGATATATTTAATCTCGAAAATCATTCAAAGTTGACTGGTGACTTCAGTTTGATAGAGATACCTGGGTTCTGAAAATAGTTACATGGTAATTTTCATAATGGCTTTGGGGCTGATGTAATAAAGCGATATAAATTTTGTTCTTGGCTCTTTCAGCTTCAAGTGATTACAAACAATCTCTTCAGTTTCAAAACTTGAACGAGGAGAAGCAAAATATACAAATGGAGGTAGGTTTAATGCTGTTAAATAATATTTCTACAAACGCACCTTTCTATTTTCTTATATTTCCTGGTAATTATATGCAGGTTGTTAGGGGTGGCCGTAGAACCAAAATCTCAATATTTGAGATAGTTGTGGGTGATGTTATTCCCCTCAAAATTGGTGACCAGGTAATGGAAACACCCTTACCCCCAAGAAGAAGAAAGCATATTCATATTTATTTTTCGTCATGAGTTTCCAGAGAATAAAATAAGAGTAATGCTGATTTATTTAGCTCTTGCTTTCATGTATTCAGGTGCCTGCAGATGGCATTGTAATCTCTGGTCAATCCCTTTCAATTGACGAGTCTAGTATGACTGGGGAGAGTAAAATTGTGAGTTGAAGAGACCATATCTGTACTCTGAGTGGTCACTGTGTTCATTTACTTACACAATTAATTCTGGATATTTTAGGTTCATAAGGACCCAACAAGATCACCTTTTCTTATGTCAGGATGTAAGGTTGCTGATGGGTATGGCAGTATGCTGGTAATGTTCTTTGAACATGCTTAATTCATTTGTTGAAGCCAATATAGCAAAATATTAAAAAGAAATTATTTTAATTTATGATTTGTTTATTGGATGTCAATATCTGTTTAATGCGTTCAGACTTGAGAGAAGTCTGTTTATTGCGTTGTGTTAGGAGTATTCACTGTGTGCATACATATATATTAGATGTCGGTATATGTGTGTATGTGCGCGTGCGCGAACACACACACACACACACCTGGGTGGGTTCTTATATTAAGCTGGTGTTTATATATATATATGTTGAATTGTAATTTGTTTCCCAGGTAACAAGCGTTGGAATAAATACAGAGTGGGGGTTACTTATGGCGAGCATATCCGAGGATAATGGGGAAGAAACACCATTGCAGGTTTTTTTTTTCTGTTCTTATTAATCAGTTTTTGAATATGCATGTATAATTGCCGTTGCTGATTTATGATTATCGTTTAATGAGTTTAGGTACGATTAAATGGTGTAGCTACGTTTATCGGTATCGTTGGCCTTATAGTGGCAGTGGCTGTTTTGTTAATCCTTGTGATCAGGTAGTCATATCTGGACATACTTCATGGATCCTATCGCGCTTATTTTCTAGATTCTTAGAAATTGACTTTTGCGATTGCTAGATTTTTCACTGGCCATACCAGAAACCCCGATGGCACCGTTCAATTCACGCGTGGGAGGACTAGCATTGGAAAAGCCATAGACGGCTTTATCCAAATATTCACAGTCGCGGTATGCAGGCCTTTTGATTATTGGTTGATATTGGTTCAGTATATGCTCATCTTATGATTGTTGACCCACCTGTTTGTACAAAAAAACTACCCTAGGTGACTATTGTGGTTGTTGCAGTACCAGAAGGTCTTCCATTGGCTGTTACTTTGACGTAAGTCTACATCTTATGTCTTATATGTCTAGACGACAATTATTTCAGAATGTAGCATATATCTTCCATAGTTAGCATGTTTTTAATGAGAAAAGGACTATTCTTGCATGCACACATTGTGCAATTCTTGTTTCTTTTATAATGTGGTACAATCTCACTTTCGACCATCCATGTTAAATTAGAACATTCATTGCTTCAAATATCCTTTTTCCTGATGCTTCCTTTGATCTGTTGCGACTATAAGCACTCATTTCTTTCTTCACTTCTGACTTCTGTAGGCTTGCATATTCAATGAGAAAAATGATGGCTGATAAGGCATTGGTATGTGTACTTATGTAGATTGAAGGCCCAGCTGACCATGTTTGTTATCCTTGAAAATCCCTAATTATTTTCCCTTAACCACATTGAAATTGAAACTGCAGGTCAGAAGGCTATCAGCCTGTGAAACAATGGGTTCAGCGACTACCATCTGTAGTGATAAAACTGGGACCCTTACTCTGAATCAGGTGTTTATCATTTGCTTTTGTTGTTTGTTTGATGAGTTATATATTTACGTTTGATCTGAATTCAGAATTTTTTTATTCTTCTACAGATGACTGTAGTAGAGGTATATGCTAATGGAGAGAAAATTAATGCATCTGACATTAAGTCCGTGCTTCCTATTAGAGTTATCTCTCTGCTAACTGAAGGCATTGCGCAGAACACAACTGGAAGTGTCTTTGTGCCCGAGGTACTTTATTGTATATTAATCTTCTTTTGTAGTATATTATTTGTGTTGTCTTTACTTTAGATTATAATGATTATTCTAGTTGTTCACCTTCATAATTGTTGTTGGTTCTAATTGGGTTTTGAGGCGTGCTGTTTGTGATGGAGTTGAGGTGTGTGGGATTTGGGATTGTATTAAATTCTAGTCGTTATTTCTTTAAATTTTCAATTAATAGTAACATCAAGCATAAAAAAACCTGGGTCAAATGTCCCTCATCGATCTATTGATTGGACTGTCCTGATAGTTTTATTTGTGATGTGTTTACTTATTTCATTATTGATCATGACACCTTATTTGGCTGGTCTCTTTTAGGGTGGTGGGGATCTGGAGATATCAGGCTCACCAACGGAAAAGGCCATTCTACAATGGGGATTAAATGTAATGTTACTATTCTCATTATACCGGTAATAATTTTTTTTCTTGGTCTAGTGATTTTTTATTTTTTATTTTATCGTGTAGTTGGGGATGGATTATGGTGCTGCTCGTTCTGATTCTGTGATAATTCATGCTTTCCCGTTTAACTCGGAGAAAAAGCGAGGCGGTGTCGCTGTAAAACTGGTAATTTCAGATATCTATTGAGATGTAGTCATTCCTGGCTTTTTATTGCAACGGAAATGCATTTTCTCGAATAAATGTTTTACGTGTATGTTTATTGATTACATTTTTTCTTTGGCAGCCGAATTCTGAAATACATGTGCACTGGAAAGGTGCTGCAGAAATAGTCCTTGCTTGCTGTTCAAGTTACATCGATGTAAACGATAATGTGATCCAGATGGATGATGACAAGGTTTGCCATATCTGCTCATCTTTATTAGTATAATGATTAGTTACTTCCAACTTATTTTGATTAATAATTTTCCAAATAGAGCAGTTGTGAGGAGAAGGTAGTGGCAGAATTATGTTATGTGTTCCTATCCTATAATTAACACATTACAATATTCATCTTTCAGTTATTTGATTGTGTATTTTATATTTCATATCAGTTGTTGAGTAAGTTGTTGCTTTCAGTTATCAGTTTGTAAACAAGCAATTGAAGATATGGCTGCTGGAAGTTTGCGCTGTGTTGCTATTGCCTATAGAACATGTGAAACAGAGAATGTTCCAACTAGTGATGAGGAGCTAGAAAATTGGCAGATTCCTGAGGATGACCTCACTTTAGTTGCAATTGTTGGAATCAAGGTGCTAATGACCTATCTATTTTTTAAGTTCTCTTTGTTTATTAACTTTTGGATGGAAGGTTTTTCCATATTGTGTTGGCTGTTGTATCATAACAAAAATGATATTAATCAATCAGAAACTGCTTATAAATACTGTAGGGTGTACCTCCCTTTTTGTATTTTGTTGATTGTTTTTTGTTCTTATCATGAATTTTCCGATGTCGATGATTTCCATGTATTTGGCATACTTCTTATGTAATGGTTTCTTAAATTTCATTATTATCTTCCCCTATCTTCCAACGATTTCTTAATGATAGTTCGTATGGTGTAGGATCCTTGTCGGCCTGGAGTGAGAGAAGCAGTCCAATTATGTGTTGATGCTGGCGTGAAGGTATGTATATTTGTCTGGTTTACACGTGTATAGGGTGAATGCAATTTTTTTGTTAGGTTAGTTGTTTCGAATTTTAATATTTTCAGTTATTTACTAATGGACATATATTTATCTATCTACTATTGATTTCTAGTTGCATTTTTCACGATGAATCATGTTATTCTGTCTGCTCTTGAATAGATAGCTGATTTTAGGTGGTGCTTTTATACTTTTTTTTATTCAATCTTTGCAAACATTTCATGCGTTGTAGCGTATGAGAAGCTACTATTTGATTCTATAGTATAGTGTTGTTGCCTTCCTTTACGTATTCCAGCTCACTTCACATATTTGCCTGCATCATGTCTTTACCTTTTTTTTAATTGCGTGTTTGCACATTTGGCTATTGTATTTTTTGTCAATAAGATATTTTTGTTTTTTAATTTGATGGGAAGATTAGGATTTAGGTCATTGCAATCTGTATCTGAATGAACTGTATCTAGGTGACTATGAAACTTACTTCTAGTTTCAATCATGTTGATTATTTCTTTTAATGCTTAATAGGTTCGCATGGTCACTGGAGACAATCTGCAAACAGCTAAAGCAATAGCTTTAGAGTGTGGAATACTAGGGTCTGATGCAGATGCTACAGAGCCTAATCTGATTGAGGGAAAGGCATTCCGGGTCATGACTGAAACACAGAGACTAAATGTGGCTGATAAGATTTCGGTATGAGCTGAAAATTAGATATATGCCTGAATTTATGCCCATCTGTGCTATAACCTAAGTGATTCAAAATTACTTGCTTGTTATAATTTTACTGACAGGTGATGGGAAGGTCATCGCCCAATGACAAACTCCTGCTTGTACAAGCATTGAGGAAGAAAGGACATGTAGTTGCTGTCACTGGAGATGGCACGAATGATGCTCCTGCTCTGCACGAGGTTGATTTGATTTTTTGGAGAATTTAAATATGTTAGCCATAAATAATATCTGGATGTACAAGGCTGATTTTGACTGCTTGAAGAACTTCCACTTTTCTGTTCTTCTTTATCATTTGAATTCGTATATTGAACGTCAACCAACTATAATATTGTCTGCAATTCCAACATGGTGTAGGCTGATATTGGACTTGCAATGGGTATTCAAGGCACAGAAGTTGCCAAAGAGAGTTCCGATATCATTATATTGGACGATAATTTTTCTACTGTTGTAAAGGTTAGTTTTTCTTACATTTTCATTGAATTCATTGTAATTCGCTTATGAAGTATACTCTTCATTATTGCTCCTGCTTTTCCTGGAATACTACAGAGAAACTATAATTCCTAACCTTAAGCGGGAACATTTCTGAATGATATTATAAGCACAGTATTGTATATCTTAGTAAAAAGATGCTTCCTGGATCTTGTTGTCACTTGCTTGTAGGGTTCCATGGATCATGTTGTCACTTGCTTGATATAGGGTGCAAAATCAAATTGCAATAACTTATATGTCCTCGCCACAAAATCTCATTATATACATGGATAAGAATTGTATTGTAAAATTAGTCTGTTGATTTTTATTTATTTATTTATCTTAATTTCAGGTTGTGCGATGGGGCAGATCAGTATATGCCAATATCCAGAAATTTATTCAGTTTCAGCTTACAGTAAATGTAGCAGCCCTTATTATCAATGTTGTGGCTGCAGTTTCTTCTGGCAATGTTCCACTAAATGCAGTTCAGGTGTGTAGTCTTTCACACTTCCATTTGATCGTTTTCATCTGAAAAGCTGTGTTGATTTTAGTTTCAGACATTTATTTCTCTCATATTCTTCTTTGTCTAGCTCCTTTGGGTAAATCTTATCATGGATACCCTTGGAGCTCTTGCACTGGCCACAGAGCCTCCTACTGATCACCTCATGCGAAGAAAACCTGTAGGTCGAAGGTATTTTCACACTGCTCTTCTGCCAATATGTAGCAATCTGATTTTTGAGTGCACTAAAAAAATCTATTTGGCACGTCTAATCAGTTCTCATTTAGTCTTGTTGAACCATTCTTTATTTTGGGTGATTGCATGTTAGCTTCGACTTCTCTGGGTCTGTTCTAGAAAATTAGTGCATACGTTTTCGATTTTATATATGCACTTATTGAATTGTTTAGAAGATATGTGATTGTTATGCTCTGTGTGCCAGTCTGGGACAAGTGTACACTTTCTTTGTATTGTGATGCTTGTAATAGATGAAAATAACATGGTCATGAGATAGTAATCCATTCGTATATTTTATATTATATTATTTGTACACTGCTTACTTGCTGATTGAGACCTTAATAACTTATTGATGTTTTAGGGAACCTCTAATAACAAATATCATGTGGAGGAACTTGATAATACAGGTATAAAATTATCTCATCGTGACTAAGCTGAATGCATTTTACTTTTTAATCTTGAATGAGCTAATTTCTAAGTGGATTTAAGTATTTTTTTTTTTTGTTAATTATTTTAGGCTCTGTATCAAGTAGTTGTACTCCTAATCCTCAATTTCGGGGGAATACGCATTCTGAATCTACAAAATGATACGACTGATCACGCCTTCAAAGTAAAGAATACCCTGATATTCAATGCATTCGTCTTTTGCCAGGTTAGTGTATAATATTGAATGAATTTGGCTAAATGTGTTGACTTGAAAAATGAATGCATCATTTATTGTCCTGCATTTATGTATCTTCCTGTTTGATTTGCGGGACTTCATACATTGTAACTAGATGATTCCTTGATAAATTGCAATGACCTTTCAAAGGTTAATGCATTATGATTTAAAATATTTTTATGGTTACACAAGATATTGTAGAAGTAGGATTTTTCATTTTTATGGGTGAGATTTAACTTTATCAAACTAATTGAATAACCTTAATTACATATAACTAAATATCTTAGATCTTACTTTACATCCATAACTCTAGTAACAAGATCTTTCCCCAATTTATTTTATCTATATGTTGATAATTGATATATCTGCTTTTAATTTCCTTAAACATAGGTATTCAATGAATTTAATGCTCGAAAACCGGACCAACTCAATGTGTTCAAAGGAGTCACTAAAAATCGTCTCTTCATGGGAATAGTTGGCATTGAAGTGGTGCTCCAGGTATTCCGTTTCACTTCCTAGTAGTATTAGCAGTAGCAACTGTTGTACTTCATGTGCTCTTGCCAACTTTACTCTTATTAATTTTATAGGTTATCATTATCTTCTTCCTTGGGCGGTTTGCTTCTGTAGTTCGTCTCAGCTGGCAACTGTGGCTTGTTTCCATTGTCATCGCCTTTGTCAGGTATGCATTACAATTTCACCTTTGAATTCTTGTGCATATAAAGTATATTTCACCTCCAAGAAGTTTTTCTATTTGATACGGATTGCTGATTTTTTTTATTGTTTGTGGTACCAGCTGGCCTCTTGCTGCTGTTGGGAAACTAATTCCTGTTCCAGAGAGAAATTTCGGAGATTACTTCAAGTGCAAAAGCCGTCGAAAAAAGAATCCCAGTGGTAAATACGTTCTTATTTTGTCTTGATTCTTCCTTAAATAGTCAAAGGGACAACAAGCTGATGGATCATTTTTTTTTTCTGTTTTTCCAGGTAAAGGGGCCACTGCTTTGGAAGGTTCTGCATAATATATAGTAGTCTGACATATGTATAGACGCAAAAATACTTAACTAACTTTTGAAGCGTCGAAGGCTTGTGAGGAGTTGTGAAATGAATTTGTTCTTGTTTCTAGGATTGAGTCAACTTTATCTTCATGTTTTTTCGGCCTAACTATGTTTATATACTTTCTGGGTTTGTCAATAGGTAGTTATTGATACCTTTAGTACAGTTCGAAGCAGAAATGTCTTCCTCCTGCTCCTGCAGAGAACTAACAGTCTCTTGCAAACTTCGCAAGTTCTTGATAATTTTAGGCACATGCAACAATTTATTAAATTTGAAGACAAGCTAATTGCAAGAAAGAAGAGCATTAGGCACTATGCCTTGCTAACGTGAGAAATGTTCACGGCTTTGGAGTCGTTTTCAAAATGTAAGTTGTCGTGAGGATAAAGTAAATTTATTGAGTCGAAGTAAATTTTAAAGTTCAAGAGATAACAACACTTCAAAATATGATTGTAAGCGTCACATATCTAAGCACTACATCGTATCCTCTCTTCCTCTCAAGAGCTAGCCACAAAATACCTTAATTTTTTCCTTCATCCCTTGTGCTCCTTCATTCTTTTACAGTTTATTAGTGTGCTAGACATCACAAAAAACTTTAATTTGTATATTATGTCTTTGTGACAGACAATTCATAAGTAAACATCAGAACACAACTCTAACATAATCTCAAATTTAACATATCTCAAATTTTGAACTCTCGAGTCTAAGTGAGTCATTATGCTCAGTACTATGAATGCACGAATTGATCTATTTTGACAAATGGAGTTGTTTTCCATAAAACTTTCTGATAAAAATATAAAAAACTATTTATAATTTTGTTTTAATTTTAAAGTACCGGACCGGGAGGCCCGTAGTTAATTCAAATTTTCGGGCCGAGCCAGCCCAATTCCATGTCTAGATTTGGCGGGAAATTCTGTTATTTCCCGTCTCTCTTTTTTATTCTCTCATCCCTCAGTCATTATCTCTTCCGCGTCTCTGTTCATCATCGTCTTCTCTCTCTTACTATATCTTCGGCGTCTCAGTTCTTCATCGTCTCTCTCTTATTTTCTCTTCCGCGTCTGTTTCCCCCTACCTCCTTTCCGATGGATCCTCCTGCAGAAGCGAGTTCGTCATCTGCAACAGTGAATGAAAACCCGATGCAGCTGCCGATAACCTCTGCCAAGCTCGTGGCGTATTCGTTCCCATTAAACCGTGTCATCGTGAAAAATAAGCTCGAGAATTTAGGCATTCGTTCAACATACCGGTGTAAGGCTCTCTATTCCTCGATCGATCGATTCTCTACTTTAATTTCTATATTGTTTTTTACTTATTTTTCAGTGACTGTCAATAACGACCCTGAAGTACTTATGGATAAGCTGGATGAGTGGGGGAGAGATCGTGATGATGGTGTAAGTGAACGATTTCTTAATTTCGTTAATTATTTTCTGCGTCCTATAATTTTGCACGATCTAGATTTCAATTGATAGCTGTGATTGTGGGGATGTAAGTTGATTTGTCAATTTCCTTAATTAATTTCTGCAATTATGCTATAATTATGCACGATCTAGGTTCCAATTAACCGTTGAGTGGGGAGGTGTAACCGTGTAAGTGTTCTCAATTTCATTAATTAATTTCTGCAACTGTGCTATAATTTTGCACAATCGAGGTTTCAATTAACAGTACACTTATGCACGATCTAGGTTCCAATTAACCGTTGATTGGGGAGGTGTAAGTGTTCTCAATTTCATTAATTAATTTCTGCAAGAGGTTTCAATTAACAGTTGTGTGTGGAATTGTTAACTGTTCTCTAATTGTGCTATATGTTTGTATGACCTAGGTTTGTTAATTTTGCTAGGGAGATTTCTGAATATTTTCATGAAGACATGAGCAGAAACGAATCCAAATGCTCCGATTTTTTCGTAATCATAAGAGAATTTCTAGGCCTGTTAGACAGTGTGCAAGGAGCTTAGGAGCTCAAAGCTTACCGTGTTCCTAATTCGTTAGCCTTCCGGTAATATTAGATGATTCGGTTTGTGTGTCTCTATGTAAGAGGCTTTCTTAGCCTGCTAGACAATGTATTCAAGGAGTTTAGAAGCTCAAAAGCTTACCGCAGTAGTCCTAATCTGTTAGTGCGAGACAAATGCTTTTTTTGCAAAAAAAAAAAAACATGTCTCAAGAATAAGACTAAGAAGCTTCATTGGTATTTATAGAGTGAGATATGTATTCAGTGAGGTTGTTTTTGGTTATTATTGCACAATTCGTTTTAAATCTTTTTCCCGAATCAAATGCAATGTTTCTTGTTAATTCTTCTTATGATTGATGCATTTATTATTACCAAATGCAAATGTAACTATTGGATTTACTCTAGCAACGTATTAGTTTTAACATACTACTGTTGCTGTAATTGTTTGCGCTTCTAGGTGATGCCCGTCAGCCTTTTAGTCGCTGACTCACTTCTGATGAGAGATGTGCACGGTGGATACAAGTTTGTGCAGAGGGTGATGCATGGTGGACACACAGCAGTTCCCTACATGATCCTT
>JACOMQ010009617.1:0-11932 GCA_014843705.1 Euphrasia arctica
GTTTGTGTTTTAATTTTTGAAGGACTCAATTGCAATTTTGATAACTCTATAGGCTAATTGGTAATTCTGAAAAATATATATATGATTTTTGATTTATTTTTATTATATTTAAATTAAAAAATAAATAAAAAATGAAGAGAGGGGTAGAAATCTGATTTGTTGTTTTGGGAGGGTTACCCCTCCCAATTCTCTCAAAAATAAATGGACACCTTAAAATCTTCTTCTCGGTCCAGTCTCAAGAAATTACATGCACATACTGACATACATACTGTAATCCTAATTCCCAAATTGAAACCCTAAAAATTGGAAAGATAGTAGCGTATGAGACATGTTATATATATACACACATGTATGTATACGACATGGGGGAAAGATAAATTACAGAGGAAAGAATTCTAAGAATTGTACGTTACCTGTAAAAGATCAACTTTTTTCTTTTTTCTCCTAAAGAAATTGTGAATAAGAAGATGACATAATTTTGGTATGCGTAGAAGGAAAATGTTGGAATTTATTTCATCTCTTTGAGGGTGATTTTGGTATTCAACAAAAATAGTTTTACGAGTAACTTACTTTTCATTTTATCCAAAAAAAAAAAAAAAAACTCCTCCGTACCGGCAAAGTTCTAAAATCGTGAGCGGTCGGTTCATTTGAAGATTGCCGGTGGGTGGGCGGAGGCGGCGTGCAACGGCCTATTACAGACGGACGGTAACCCTTTCTTCGATTTTCTGCTGATTTTGGAGCTTCTGATTTTTCTACATTTGCTTATCGATCCACAAATTGGTTAGTTCCGAAGATAAATATTATTACGAGTACTTGTTCGTTTGTTTTATATTTTCCTTGTGGGAAGAACAGATTTTAACTGAAAAGAATGTGAATTTATTTCAAGCCCTAAAAAAATTGGGTGAAAAGAATGATTTGAAAATAAAACTCAGCTCAAACTGAATACTTAGGAATTAAAGTGTATTGTAACTGGAAATCAATCAAATCACTCATACAAGCCAAGCAGATTTATGTTAGGGGTTTGAAATATACTGTCTCAAAGAAGCGTTCGAAATGGTTGTTGGAAGGCTTGGCTTATGGTGTAATGTTTATCCAAATTAGTCGAACGCGTTTTTTCCTCCCACCATTTTCTGGTTGGCAGTGAAATGATCTGCCAGGTTCGTTTTTTCCGCCATTGATTAATTTGCTTTAATTCTGTATACATCAATTTATTGATTTCAGTAATGCAGCAAGAAGCAAGGGACAACAAGTTTCTCCTCGGGGTCCATAATCAAGAGGCGTGATGTAGTTACACTTAGTACAGATGGTTTTGGTCCATGGACATCCCAATAGGTTTCGCACGCTCGAAAATGGCTTCTCTTATGGTCAACAGTTTTTGTGTTTTTATGGCCTCTTATTGGAACAGGTATGTGAACATTTTCAGACTGGGTCTTTTTATTGGGAAGAATTCACTGCCATATCAGTTGGCGAAGAATCAGCCCGATAGTCCTTTTTATAAGATTTCAAGCCCAGAAGATCACCGTACCAATATGTTGAGTGGGAATTTATTTGACGAATTATGTCAAGAAAATTACTATGATATGTGCTTGGGCAATGAAAGAAACTACCCTGATGACAAAAAAATGTGGATTCCACCCCCGAGCAGGAAAGAATGTGCAATGGTGTCCTGAGGGGTGTAGTACGCAATGGTCCTGGCCTTAACGAGAAGTAAGGCCCGATTACTCCAAACTAGGAGATGATCTAAATCAATGCTTTAATCAAGCAAATCTTAAGGTAATTTTTTTTGGCCTATTTGCTTGTTGGTGGTAGATCTCATCGTTTCTAATTGATAGATGATTTTTAGTGGAAGAAACAAAGGGGTAATTGAGTGTGTGATTGTATATATGACAATGAAACGATGAAAAAAGTTGATCTAATGTTGAAAAGGATAACGATTTGATATGTTTGGTCGTTACAATGTATGTGAGGATGTTAAGTTTCTTTCTTTGTTTTAATTTCGTTTAGACTCCCATGTACAACTATTTTGGGGTTATGTGTTATTGCAAAAGTTTTTGGATGGGGACAGTGGTGGGATGGGGAGATGCCTTAGCGCATCCACAACATACAAACAATTAATTGGTCTTGGCTTGCTTGTCCAAATCTCTTTGGAAATGTCACTTTTCTCTTTTTTCATATTGTTGGAACTTTACAGCTTTTTTCTGGGCTTACATTTGTATGATCTTAACATGCATGTGTTATGTGCGTGTGTCTGTCTCGAGTCAAGACAACGACTCACTCACTCCTTAAGTGCACATCACACTTTATCCACTGATGAGCAACAAAACAAAAACGACGAGATTACCATTTACATTTATGTAGTTTGGTGTCACGGTTTATATTGTTTCTGCGTAGAGAATTAATGTTAAAATTAGGGGGTGTTTCTGCTAAACAACAAAAACTTGAGGTTCTTGTTTGATTTCTTGAAATCACTGTAAAAAACAGCAGCAATTGTCTGTTGACTTATTGGTCATTGTCTTCATTAAGAAAAAAGAAAGTGATATAACTTTTATTTAATTATTGAGTTTTGTACTTGTCTTAGATAATATTAATAACAATTAATTTGATGATTTCAGTAGCAAGGAATCCTTCTGACTATTTGAGTAAATAAATTATAACGTGGATGCCTGTTTCCTCTTGTGATCTACAACTAATACAGGTACAGCTCAGTAATTCATGACATTATTTTGAAGTATGTCTGTCAGATTGATTATAAATTAATAAAAATAAATACATTAATTAAGCTTCACTTACTCCAAAAAGAGATACCGTATTTTTTTTTTCTTTTAAAAATAATTATAATGCTAATAATAATAACACAAAAATTGCATAAAATGATAAAACAGAAGTTTCTTGGTAATGTGTGACAGACACATGTTGTCTGTATATTATATTTACTTGTGATTTTGAAGTATAAGGTGCTGCATGTGTCCAAAAAAATTGGAATTGATAATATGGTAAAAAGGACAGAGTTTGAATTCATTTTGTACTTGGTGATCTACTTATGTTATGATTGGCTTGGATTTTGGTGTTTTGATTTGAACTAGTCTGAATTAGCTTGGGTAATTTAAGTAGAAGATTATTACTCTTGAACTTTTACATGTTCACAAGTGGAATTGTTTTTGAAATTTTGTGAGATATAGCAAAACTCAATTGTCCTGATTTTAAGTTTTATGCATTCATTAGAAAATAAGTCGTTCATGCATCCCCTTAATGGCTCCGGGCGACCCAATTGGGCGAGTGACTTGAATTTGATGTTTAAACTTGGTCGATCGAATAAAGTGTAAAATGTTTAGATATATTTTGTGTTTGAGTCGAACAACGAAAGAATATAAGTCAGTAATGAGGAGAATAAGATATGGTTCATATGAATCGATTGATTTATAAATTAATATGAGCTTTTTCACTATTAGAATGTTAAAATTATTTGTGAATTAATTTTTTTTTTCAATAAAAAGTTAAATATAATATTCACTTTTTCCCGCAATAGCATTCACAAGTCTCACTTAATTAATTAGTATTCACACGGTGAAAATATAAATATGAAATAATTAATTTAAATATAAAAAAATAATTGAAAACAGAAGAAATTTGAACATGGTTATTTTTCTCAACCGTGCGTGCAATTGTGATTTTTATCTATTTAATTTGAACATAACTTTATATTTCTCGATAAATTAAATATTCTGAGTATAAAATAAATAAAATTGAAAAGGGTTTACAAAGGGTCTGTTTTCGGAGATTCTTCCAGCCCAAAAATGTTGACCCGATTTGACTATTGAGTTCAAAACTTCCCAAATGGATTTCACATGCACAAACACAACTTTATAAATTACTCTTTGGAATCACAATTGTTTGAACACTTTATTATTATTTTTTTTTAAATTTGCAGATTCATAAATATTTTTTTATAATTTTATATTTTCAATATTTATCTATTTACATTATGATCTATTTTTTTAGACTTATTCTCAGTTCAGTTCAAACTTATTCAACCTATTTCAGTCATTTAATTTTTATTTTTTATTAATATTATTTTAATATTTTTAAATTAAATTCAATTGAAATTAATTTCAGTTCAATTTAGTACAAATTAGTTCAGTCCAAACTTATTAAGTTCAGTTCAATCATTTTCAGTTTAAAAGAACAAAAGCATTTCCAACTGATACCAAAAACCTATTTTAAGGAGGTGCTTCGATACCATAACATAAACCTATATTAAATTTAGGTTTACCTTCAATCCAATAAAAAATTATTTATTATTTATAAAATTATTTTTATTTCATAAATTAATAAAAATAATCTATATTTTTTTTTCTTATTTAATATTTTTTATAATATATATTTTTTAATAATTATATCATTAATAGTTTAATAATAAAATTAAAACAAATATCACAGTATAAAATATAATTAAATATTAAATTATTTAATTAGCATTAAAAATAAAATAAACAATACAAAATTAGAATATCACACTATTTTTTATTATGTTTGAAATTTTAAACTATATTTATTTTTTATTATGTTTGAAATTTTAAATTAAAAATATAGTTATTAATTTTTTTAATTTCAAAAGTTATGGAGTTAAATTGTAAGTTTGTAAAAGATATTGATTATTTATAAAATAAGTATAAAAAATAGTATTAAAATAATATTTTGAGAATATTATTTTAAGTTTTAGTATTGAAATTTTGATTTAAGTCAAATTATTGTAAACTTAAAACTAAATTTATTTATTGAGTTTAAGTTTTTGTGTTCCATCTTTTAACAATTACTTTTTCACTTAACTTATTTATTACCTACACAACAATATTTATTATACTTATATTTTTATTATTTAACACATGAAAAATACTTATTCTTACTTTACGTGAAAAATTCTCTAAGAATAGTATGCAAATTATTCAAATACCGATAGAGTATATTTAATGAAACAACAAACAATTATTTTTGACAATTTAAGTTTCTAAACAAAATAATTAATTCTGATAAGACACACCATCTCATCATATTATATGTTCTTCCTATTTTTCCCTATGGAAATGATCTTTTTGAATATAAATATTTCACACTATACTATTAAATGGAATAAAATAAAAATATTTTACACTATACTTTGAATCAGAAACAATTTATGGACCGTTGGAAGAACAATAATCAAATTACTTGGATATGTGTAATGTTGTGTACGTGCATTTTACGCACAAAATTTGATTTATCCGAGTCAATTAATTCGCATAGATATATGGTGTACTCCATTATTTGAATTAAGTGATATCTTCATTAATTGCAATTAAAATTTAGAAAATCTAAAAAAATAAAAAATAAAATAATACAGTAATAAATAAATAAAAGGCAACAACTTTTATTATAGTAATAATAAGGAGGTCTACATGACGACAAAAAGAGAAGCCTAACCATAACCTTCTTTATCTCTTGGAAAAGCTCAATAATCAATTACGTGTACTATTATTTTTTTTTTAAATTAATTTTTAATTTCCTGATTCTGTGACAAACCAAAATCTATTGGATGCTCTACGACAATATTTGGGTATCTACCATTTCTACTTTTTTTTCTTTTATTTTCTTTTACACAGAGATTAGACAAATGAAAAAACCCCACCAAGAAAACCTCATTTTGTTTGAAGCATCCGATGCTACTTTCATCCCTTTTTAGGTCACATTATTTTTCATCACCCATCAAATTAAATTACACATTTCATCACTAATATTTTCCGTAGGAATTTCAAAGCAAAATTTGATTTTATTTTTCAAAAGAAAATTCTATATGATTTAATGTTCTTTTGGAAAAGGATTGAATCGAAATTCTACTCACATTTTTTTTAAATAATAATGTACTGGAATACTGTATTATAATCACAATTAGTGTGAAATTATACAATTGATTAATTTCTCTCAGCCTCGATTTTCCCAAACTTTTCATATCCACCTTTTCACTTTCACTTTTCTGTTGACCTCAAAATTCTAAATCTTTTTTGCACTAGTCTTTTTACTCTAGTTTGTGTGTATTGATCCTTGTATATTTATGATATAATGAATCTTTTGTTAATTCAATCAAAATTGAAACTACGCTTTTTTTTAATTAAACAAAAAATAAAAAATACTATAAAATTGAGATCCAATATCATTAAAATAAAATAAAATGTCACATCACACTATAATCTTGCAACAGTTATTATACTCTATATATACATCAAGGGAGAATAAGGTCAATAAACACTCACCAACTCCCACTTTGCAAAACACAACTAATTTCTCAGGAATACTATGACATTGTAGATCACTCAATACTTATTGCACTATCCTGTCTTTTTTTTTCTGATTAATAAAATCTTATTTTTCCACCACCATTTTCTTCAATTCATCCTATTTGTGCAACCTTTTATATATAGCATCTACTTTTGTTTACACTTTGACTTTCTTTCTTCAATTCAACAAAAGTAAAAAAAAAAAAAAAAAAAAAAGGCCACACAAAAACACACAACATGTATTTACCACTTCTACTTCTTTCACACCAAAAAACCCCCATTGCCTGAAAGCCATAGCTGCTGCTTAAAGGTTTTAGAGGGTAAAGATGAGAGCTTTTTCCCTTTAAGAAAAAGAAGACACCTCACAGTCTAAAGAACCCATCTTTGCTTGTGCACATGAGTCTTTGTTCAGACTTGAGACAAAAACAAGCTACAAGACAATTTTGGGGGGTTTTGACTTAAAAATTTGTGTGTTTTGAGGAGGACCCATTTGTGTATTCTTGTTGTGGTTCTTACTGTTAAAAATTCAATCTTGGTGCTGATTTTCTTAAAAAAAAACAGGGCTTTGTGAGAGGAGGTAATGATTTTTGTGTTTTTTGTTTTTCCTGCGTTTTCTTGATTCTTTTAGCTTTTGCTTGTTTCCTGTGGTTAGGTGGAACTTTGTTGATGTAATGTTGTATTGTGTGTTCTTCTGATTTTGCAGAGATGGGTTTTGAAGGGTTTAACAGCAGTAATCTTCCTGGCCAGGTTACTCATCAGCGTTCCAAGAGGTAGCCCTTTTTTTTCTAAAATTCTTTAATTGAAATGTGTGTGTGTGTGTGTGTGTGTGTGTGTGTGTGTGATACTGATATGTGAAACCTATAATATGGGAATGGGATCTCATTTTTTTGTTCTGTTCTTGAATCTGTTTAGTTGGCTTTTTTGCATAAAAAATACAGTAAATCGAAAAACATAATCATTAGCAAACATGTATGTTGTGTTGAGGCTTCAAGCCATCTTTCTAAGCCTTGTATAATTGCAATGGCAGCTTTCAAGATAACAGAGTAACCGAAGAAGAAAACAACTCAATTCATACACAAAAGCTGGTAAGAGCTCCTTAATCGTCACCATTTTTTCGTTTTATCGTGTGATTAAAGTAACCCTTGTAAATGTGAGTAGATTTTGACAACAAATGTCTGTTTCTTTCCCTCTAGAAGGACACTGGCCGCTTAGACGAATGTACCGACAGCAAGCAGAACCAATCTTCGAGTACTTCCGATGTCCGAAATTCCTTGAGGCAAGAGGTACTTGGAAACGATCAAAAATCGCACTAACTGCATAATATAGTACAATGAAGTAAGGTTGTTAGTTAAGTTTGGTATTGTTTACATATTACTTTCCGTCACCTATGCAGATATTTACGCTCGAGAAGAGATTACATGACCAAGTCTCTGTTCGCTGCGCTCTAGAAAAGGCGCTCGGTTACAAGACTGCATCTCACGATATTGCAAACGAAGCCATTATTCCTAAGGTTAAAAACTCCCCTCATTTTCCGTAAGCCATCGTTTGAGACGATATTTTACTAAAACAGAATCTTGCTACCTATTGTTTGCAGCCAGCCACTGAACTCATTAGAGAAATCGCTGTTATGGAGCTAGAAGTCGGGCATTTGGAACAATACCTTCTTTCCCTCTACAGGAAAGCATTCGATCAACAAATCCCGTCTTTATCCCCGAAAAAGAACGGAGCTTTGAAATCTCCTTTATCCACCCCAAGGAGGAGGCGGCTAGATTTCTCAGGCATTGCTTCGGGAAATGCCGAGACTCAGATACTGTCCTGCCCGTTTAAAGAAGCTACTAATGTTCCTTTGGAAGAGAAGCTTCTAGATTCTTCATGTGTTCAACGGTCGCATTCATCGTTATCCCAACGAACAAGTCTGCCTAATGGAACCTCTCCTCCGGCCGAACCCTTCGGCAGGGCTGTGCGCGCTTGTCATTCTCAACCGTTATCCATGTTGGAGGTATGTAATCAGATAAACTTCAACTCTAGTTTTTTTTTTCCAAACGATTTACTTAAGTTTTAATGGTCTCGCAGTATGCCCAGAACTCTTCAGCACATGTAATCAGTTTAGCCGAGCATCTTGGGACCCGCATTTCGGATCATGTTCCGGAAACACCCAACAGGATTTCCGAGGACATGGTTAGGTGTATGTGCAATATCTATTGCAAGCTCTCTGATCCTCCATTGGCTAATCCTGGCCTCTCATCGCCAACTTCATCCCTGTCGTCCATAAGTGCATTTTCTCCTAAAGATTATTGTGACTTGTGGAGCCCGGGATTTCGACATGATTCTTCTTTCGATGTTCGGTTGGATAATCCTTTCCACGTCGAAGGACTGAAAGATTTTAGCGGGCCCTACAGCTCAATGGTGGAAGTGCATTGCATATATAGAGATAGCCAGAAACTAGACAGTGTCGAATATTTGTTACAAAATTTCAGGTAATCTTTTGATTGCACTTATTTCTTACATTACCTGCCAATGCTGATAATTTAATTTTTTGCAGGTCGTTAATATCTCGATTGGAAGAGATAGACCCAAGAAAGATGGCACACGAGGAAAAATTGGCGTTTTGGGTCAATGTTCATAATGCCTTAGTGATGCATGTAAATATATATATCCCTTCGCAACTTTCACGCAACTTTGCTGTTTTAACTCGACTCGATTATGACCCTTTTTCACGCTGTGTGCACAGGCGTTTTTGGCATACGGTATCCCACAGAACAACATGAAGCGAATGTTTCTACTCTTGAAGGCTGCCTATAATATCGGAGGTCAAATAGTCAGCGCAGATGCCATACAGAGCTCAATATTGGGATGCCGAATGTCTCGTCCTGGACAGGTACATATATCATGTTGTTCCTTACTTTTTTCTTTAATACGGAGAGTATTAGTTTAGTTTGCTATACAACTATGCTTATTTCATTTTCTCCGTGTGTAGTGGCTTAGGTTTTTACTGTCTACAAAGACAAAGTTCAAAGCTGGTGACGAGCGACAAGCATATGGGATCGAAAGACCCGAACCCCTTCTCTACTTTGCGCTTTCATCAGGGAGCCATTCGGATCCTGCGGTAATCATTTATAGTAAATTATCATATCTACCCCTGAGGGTTTAGCCTAATTACAACAAAATTTGAACTTGAGTGATCTAAAGATTAACATTGTTTGTGTCTTGAATGCCCTCAGGTTCGGATATTCACGCCCAAGAGGATACATCAAGATCTGGAAGCAGCAAAGGAGGATTACATACGAGCCACTTTTGGTGTTCGGAAGAAAGATAAGAAAATCCTGCTCCCGAAGATTCTAGACTCGTTCGCTAAGGACTCGGGCCTTTGTCAGTCCGGAATACTCGAGACGATCCAACAATCTCTGCCGGACTACCTGAGGAAGTCCATCAAGAAATGCCAGCAGCAGACGAAGAACAAGAAAAGCATCGAGTGGGTCCCGCACAACTTCGCTTTCAGGTACATCATAATGAAAGAGCTGGTGATGATCAAGTAGATGAATTAATTGATGATGGTGATGGGTTGATGTGTTATTAGGCAAAGATTTGGGTGCTGATATTGTAATATTTTGGAAATGAAAAAGAAATGATTTTTATTTAATTTGCATCCCAAACTTTTATTTATAATTTGTTACAATTACAACGCATCCTCTGCCTCTCCGGCTAGTAGGGTTTCTCTCCGACGACGTTTCCCGGCGGGTCGTAGAAGCAGACGGTGAGGCTGCGCCTCTCCTTGGCGCACGTCGCCGCCGCGCAGCCCACCTCCGCCGAATCCCTCCACACCACCTGAGTGTAGGTCCCGCACTGGCGGTTTGCCTCGCACGAGTTGTTGGCGTAGTTGTAAAACTGCTTCTCCGCCGTCCACGATTCCACGGCGGCGCGTGGGGAAACTATGGCCGATCCGGCGGCCCAGAACTGGTTGCCGCCGTACCGGCTGTTGCTGAGGTCAGCGAAGCTGCAGTTCTGCTTGTCCCTCTGGAGCCTCACCGTGAGGCTGGCGGATTTGGCCAGCGCCGGGCTCCACCGGAGGGGGCCCACGCCGACCTCGGATCTGGCTTGGTTGTGTGGTTGTAGGTATTGTTGGGCGACGTCCGGCGCCGGCGGTTGTTGGGCGGAGCATTTGGAGCAGAGGAGGAGAAGAGTGAATGCTGCTGATAAGAATTTTATCGCCATTTTTGCTTTGTTTTTATTGACACAAACACAAATATATAAGGAAACACATTAATTAATCTAAAAATACAGAGTAATTATTAAATAAATAAATAACGAACACCACGGTCCACGTGACTTGTTGTCACTCGTGGCCCATCTGGTGTGTTGTGTGCCGGACGTTCTTGTTTTCTGGCCTTGTGCAATTCTTTTCAATCCAAATAAAAGAAAGACACGAATTCTCTTTATCTTGATGTTTCATAATTTAAAACAATCTATATTTTAATTTTTAAAAATATTGAGTAAAAATCTTGATTTGAAAAGTACAGTACCACTTTTATGAATATCAGTGAAATGTAAATCAATTAAAAAAAATCAGTTAAACTCAACATGAATTTTATGAATATTTTAAATTAGTATTACATAATATTTTCAAATCAATGAAATGTACTCCTTCAATTTATAATATAGGACCATTTTTTCGAACATGGACATTGAGAAAAATGATATTTTTTAATTTTTTTTGACCAAAAAATGAAGGATATATAAATGTATTTTTAAGTTAAAAAGTAAAATAATTGTGAGTAAGATGAAAAATTAGAAAGATAAATTAAGGATAAAATTGTATTTAAAAGTGAAAAATGAAGAATATTTATTTCATTTTGTAAAGAGTTATATTATTATGAAATAGTATTTCTTTAAAAAAGTGGTTTTGTTATTATGAAAGGGATGCAAAAAAATCAATTAAAAATCAGATAAACTCGATCAACATGAATTTTATGAATATTTTAAATTTACTTACTTTTTTAAAGAAAAAAAAATCAAATAAAATGATAACATAAGCAATTAATTTATCATAATTAAAATAATAATAATAATAATAATAATAATAATAATAATAATAATAATAATAATAATAATAATAATAATATAATATAATATTAAAATAAAATAAATGTTGTTAAAGATTCGAATCAATATAAATGGAATATAATCTGATCGGAATAGGAAAAAATTCTATAGCTAGTTGTAGAGAGAGAGAGAGAAGTAAACACCCTCTCCACGTAATCAATCATCTATTCATCCACACCGACTTGTGCGTGTAGTGTGTATATTATACTTGTACATACTCTATATATGCACATTCTTTAATTTAGGGTTCCGAAAACACTAGTTACCATATTCAATTCATCAATTAATAATTAGATCGAGCGAATTAAGCATGGAGTTTCCATTGGGTGTTCGATTCAGCCCTAAAGACGAAGAGAAGATCGATCTCCTCCTCCACAAGGCCACCGGAGTTTTCGTCATTGAAGTATATATATTGGTTGGTATGTAGCCCACCCAAGAAGCCAAGATCGAGTACATGCATGGAGTCATACATGCATACATACATATTTTAGGTTTCCTACCTATATATGGAAATAGGATCTTTA